>MKEJ01076004.1:0-12404 GCA_001753735.1 Embelia ribes
GAAAATCACTGATGTGTATCATTTTGGTTTATTTCAACCTAGTATGCCATCAGGTGATTGTAAGATACTAGAACTATAACTATAACTAGATGATTTCTAAGGTACTTAGATATAGTAAAACCCCATATTTTAGACTAATTCAATTTTTAGATTAAGTTTATGAAAACATAGTCATCAATTAGGATTAGTTCGAATTCATTAAATCATCTTCATCCCCTAGGAAAGAAAAGAAATCTAGCCTAGTATATTAATAATGGAAACAACAATAATTGAATAACAACTCATAATCAAGCGATATAACTTGATAATAGTGATGATTAATTACGATTAAAACAATGATAAACGAATCTAAACTATGAAAACTAATGATTCTACTTTTACTGCACAAATAAACTAATAATATGTAAAAATAATAATAAATGATGAACAAGTTAACTAATTAAAGAGCAACTCACAAACTTTTATTGAAAGGTTGAATCTCCATAAAATTTTCTCAAATCTCCACCAAAACAAAAGAAAACAATGGAATGTAAAAACTCTCTCTAAACAATAGGAACAACTCCTTATATAATATCTAAAAATTACATATTCTGGAATTTCCTGATTTACATATATCTAAAATTTCCTAAAACTGCATTTAACTATTGTTGAATAAGTTTCTATATTGGAAATAGTTGTTTGATGTTTTAGATCGATCCAAGTTGGATCGATCAGTTGACAAACTTTCTAACTTCCTTATTTTACACTTCTTTTATCACTTTTATTCCTCCAATGGCACAAAATCGTCACATTTTGTCTTGGAAATCTATGCATCTTCACTACTGCATCAACTGCCTTGTAAAACATCCAATTAAGTTTTTTTTTTTATCTATATCGAATAAATCAAAACTTGTAATACCGAAATATAACAAATTTCACATTATATATGCAAGATAAATAACTTAAATGTACCGTATTTTATTCTTATTCAATATAGTTTGGAGGACTAATCATTCCTCACAATTACAACTACCCACAACATAAAAATATGGGGTAAACAATTCTATTCCCTAATTTCATCACCGCCATACCTATGTTCAATCTAACACGTAAGACATACAATCACATTATTAGTTTAATTACATCATTTAACTCCTCACACAATCCCAACCATATAATGTCCATTTACGACCAATTTCAACCATTCAATTTTGGTTAAACGTGCATGTGTTGTTACTTCTTTCATTTTAAACAGTTCAGTTTTGACCATTCTACAACAAACCGTTCAAACAGTCCTTCACTATCATTTCATAGTTGTACCGTTCACACAGTCCTAAGACATCGTGCCCATAGTCCCCAGACCTCGTTCCTATGGTTTTCCAGCACAACATAACCCACGATAGGTGAAAATACAGTTCATGAACCCTTAATATTTTTTTTATAGTTTTCACAGCAACCATTACTTATTTTATACAAAATTTTCACTAGAAATGGAGTCGGGTTTCCACTACGTACCTTATGTGATAAAAAATGATCGCCCTCGAAAAACTCGAAATTCAAACCCTAACCCATTTCTCTATCAAACGTCACCCAAACACGAACCTATAATCAAAATTAAGTGAGAATTCTCATAAATAACAATACTCTTAACAACAAATCATCATTTTGACAAAATTTTGATGAATTAGAAGAATAGCGGGTATGAACAAACCGAAGTATTGGAGATTAATACTTACATCAAAACGATAGAGATGTGGAGAGGATCCCAAATCTACCATTAGTTTTCTCCTCGGGTAACTCCTCCTCTCTGATCGGATGGTTTTTACGATTGGTGTATTCTCCTCTTTTTCCTTTCTCCCTCTCTGTATACCTAAGTGTTAGAAAAGAACATATAATGAACGGAAAGAAAAGGGAGAGTAATTACTTTCCTTTTCCACTTTTAGTTTATGACAATTTTAGTCCACTTAGTTTACAGTTTATACTACTTATTCTTTTTTCTATTTATAGAGTCTTACAAACGATAAAGAAAACATTAGAGAAAACATGACAATCAATAAACAAGATGGTCAATAATGACATTTAATGCAATTAATTGAAAAACACTTACAAACTTAATTGTATTGAATAAAAGAAGATGAAAAATCTCCAAGAGATACAAGAGTTGCCTCCAGAATGAAAACAAGGGAAAAGATAATGATTTAGGGTTAGAAATCCTTTTTTATATTCTCTACACTAGTAAAAGACTAATCTAACCTTAATGAGTATTTTTACACTTAAAAAAATGATTAAAATAATGTAAAATAGATGATTCTATTGAACTGTCACATGCAAGGCATGCGTCTGTCATTAATCCCTCGATCGACCTAAACATTGTCCTAGTTGATCAAGAATTCCTGACATGAATAGGCACTTGCTTTGCTCTTTATATATTCAATTATCGAGTTTTCAACTTTTAAACCACAAAGTTTAGTACTGGAGGATCTTTTATTCCTTTTTCTTGGCACCTTGACTTTTCACCGAATCCATCCTCCTTCGCACCACTTTTTGCAAAACTCCTAATTTAACTCTTTTAACATCAAATACTTGAAATGCACACAAAAACCCATAATATTAGAGTATGACGAGTTTACATGTACTGAATGCAAGATAAATTATGTAAACTCCTTACCAGGTCCTTATTTTGTACACTTTTATCGCTCAATGATACCGTATGAGATAACCTAAATGCTTATCTATGATTTTGGTAGTGCAATATGATTGTTATTCATTACCTTCTATGTTTATTTATACCACAAGATAGTCGAATTTGGTAAACAAGACGTTTATAGCAGTTGGGAGGTATTTTGGGAAATTTTCATTCAAAAAACTAGCCATTGGAGTCTGCATCTTTAAAATTGTATACTATCTGTTGATAGAATAAAATGACCTAACTGTCCATAGAGTTGCTTTCCACGTTGACAGTGTGCCCAGTAGGGGTGTTGAAAGCGAAACCATTTTTTTTTTCTGATTTTTGAAATGGATCAGATTTTTGCTCTGATTCCAAAATTGATGTGGGACGTTTTGACAAAAATGAACAAAAAGATAAGAAACAATCCTTCCACAGGATTGGGGAAAGAGTTTTACACCCTCCCAAGAAAGAACAACCACTGTTCTCTAAATTTTCATTAACCAAATCTCCTTTTAAAAGTTCATCACAACCTTGATTTATAGACACAGAGAGAAACTGACACTGGAAAGTAAAGAGATGCTAGAAAATGAAACATCAAAACAAAACCAGATATGTAAATGCACGCACACATGAACTAAATCTTTACATGAATCTGGATGTGAATCTGGACATGAAAAGACTCGTGAACTCATGAACCGAATCTGCATTATTTGGTTTAGTGGCTAGTGTGTGTGGTTTGCCATGGTTCTGTGTAGGTCACTGATGCTTTGGTGAATGGGAGAGAGGTAGTCACATGCTTAAAAGTCTCACACGCATATATACAAGCAACTTGGTTGAAGCTAATGCATACTCAAGAGCAAAATACAGTAACTGAATTATCGAAAGGGGTACAGATTAGATGCTTTGAGAGCCCGAGTTGCAACTCCATCAATTCAAATGTGAAATCCCAATCATATGCACCATCGTCATCCAAAATGTCATATGTTATGTGTTGTGATACGTTTTCAACTACGATTCCTGTTGCAGGTGAGGGATGAGCTTGAACAATTACTAGACGATGATGATGACATGGCAGATCTTTACTTATCGAGAAAGTTGGCTGGTGCATCTTCGCCTGTTAGTGGCTCAGGTCCCGCTAATTGGTACCCAGCGTCTCCCACCATAGGCTCAAAGATATCTAAAGCAAGTAGGGCTAGTATGGCTACTGTTCATGGAGATGAGGATGATGTTGAGGAACTTGAAATGTTGCTTGAGGTGATTTTTCTTTTAATTCCAACTTATTTTAATATTTATTTCTACCCATTTTAAATTTCTAATGTTAAAGGAAGCTTTGTGATCCGCAGGCGTACTTCATGCAAATTGACGGAACATTGAACAAGTTGACCACGGTATATTGGCCTGAATTTACCTGAACTATTATTCTACTACTCTCTGTGTGTCGTTCATATAGAGGAGTTGAAGCTTCGGTGTGAGATATGTCTTGCAAAAACAAAGTAGATAATTAGTATAGGTCTGTTTGATATATGTGAGTATCAAAGGCTTGTCTATTTTTTTCTACATGTAAGAGTTACAGCCAGAGTGTCCAAAAAATTAGTGATATCACTATATCAAACTCAGCCAACGTACCCAGTGCATTCTTGTCTATCCAAAAAATTAGTGATATCACTATAACCTCCTCTACTTCGACAAAAAATCTTATGTTTCTTTACAGAAAAAATCTACAAATTAGTTTCCAGCCCTGTTAATTTATGAGACTCGTAGATTAGGGAACCTTCACGATTTCATCATTTGAAAAAAGTAAATTCTAACCGATTCATTCTATTTTTTATTTTTTTTTGCAGTTGCGTGAATATATTGATGATACAGAAGATTACATTAATATCCAGGTAACCACTGGCAACTCAGACAGGAAAAAAGGTTACGTATATTTTGTTATTAAAGCTACTCCAATGTGAGATTACTTAACGCCTGATATCCCTATTTGCAGCTCGATAATCATCGAAATCAGCTTATTCAGGTACTTTTATTATTTGAATACGAGACAAGGAGACATAATCTGCCCTTTTCTCTTCTTCTCGTCTTGATTTCTTTAAATTTTTAGTAATTTTCATATTTATTGTATGTCTGCAGTTGGAGCTATTTCTAAGTGCGGGGACTGTTAGTTTGTCTATCTACGCTTTGGTGACTGGGATATTCGGAATGAATATTCCGTATACATGGAACCAAAATCATGGATACATGTTCAAATGGGTATTCTTAAAATTCTGCTGTTTTTTTCCTTCCATTTTTTTCCTCGAGTTTGTGTTTTATATTGATTTGACTAGAATGCCCTTTCTCGGTTATATTACCAGGTTGTCATCACTACAGGGGTGTGTTGTTCTATCCTTTTCGGCTTTATCATTTCCTATGCCAGGTACAAGGGTCTGGTTGGATCATGAAATTGGTAAATGGTCTTCTGGTGGTGGTAACTAATTTTTAGCTTCATGTTTGGAGAGAGGCTGAGCAAGCTTTTTAAGTCAAATTAATCTATATATTGGTTGCAAATGCGGATGACTACATGAACAGATTAGAGATAGTGTATTTTCTTTTCCAACTTTTCATATCGATAAATGATATTTAGTCAATCACGGCATTTACATTCTTGTTTTTGGTTGTGTTTGTTTCCTTTCCTTAATTCACTTTTGTTTCAATTGTAATTATCTACATGGGAACTGTTTCAGATTTGTATTCAATGGAAAAGGAAATTTTATTAGCTAGCTTTTCAAGCTTCTACTGTTGCCTTTAATTTTGGTTTCGAATATTATTTCCTAATAGTCTACGCAATATTTTTTTTATTCTTTAACAGTTTTGTGTGGTGGTAGCTTCATCCATTTCCAAAGAAATAAATGAATCGTAGCAGCTTCGTACTTTTGACTCGCATATGTTAGCATTTATCATATTCATGGTTCCAAAATATTCATAAGCATGCGATTGGAAAATTTGATATGGTCACAAATATGAAGCATGTAAAGAAATAATTTGGATTTTATTCATACAAGTTTGTATAAAGAATTTCTTTGCATGATGTTATTCATGTATGAATATGTATGAGAGGCTATTTATTCTAATTTCTATATGCTAACATTGATTTTCTCTTTTTTCTGTGCCAATACAAAAATGACCATATGTAAAAAAAAATTTACATACCTACTTGTATAAATCTGAATCGAAGAATATATCTATGATCCTACCCAATACCCAAAACACCACCCAACCCTGGCTACTCAATAAAATATAGATGAAAAAAATTAAGAGGGGAAAGATGGAGCGTTAATTAGAGAAGAAACCAGCTGCGAATTACTGTTCTCCGGGTGGGTGCGAGAAACATCCTCTCGCAAGAAAACTGTCTTTATTGGACATAATCACAAATATATGTCTATTTGGTTGCTCTCATGTTAGGCTAAAAAAGGGCCTCGAGTGACCAACTTAGCAAAACCGCGCATTAGTTGTGTGTACCCATCTTTGGCGAACAAGCCAACGTTGCATTTTCAGAAAGATAGAAGAGATACGGAATGCAACAGATGACACCCCAACTGTAGGCCGGAGTCATCTTCTAAACTGTTAAAAGAGTATTGGCACGATTTAATCAATTTTTAGGAGGCAGTTAATATTTCCAAGTATCGACTAAAATTACCATTGCCCCAAATGGGAGCTGATTTATGTGCCTCCAAAATAGTTTGTCATCTTGGAATTTTAAGTAATTTTATTCAACACATTACTAGTGTGAACCCTGTACTATGCACAGATTTGAGGTAGGTTACAACCTTGCATATTTTCGTTCATAAACCCATTCATTTTTTCTTAAATTCCTGTATCAATCGCTGCCATGCGTGCTATGCACGACAAAGGACAACAACGTAATGAACAGTTTTCATTCTCGTTATCTTGGTTAGCGTATTAACCACTCATCTACCTCTATTGAGAACGGGCAAGAAGAATTAATCAATCTCAGAATATTTGAAAAAAACTTAGGGTAACACGCGCATAAATCCATTTTATGCTATGTCGGAATCAAGGGTTTAGCTTCTTTCAAATCCTCCAACTGTTGCCAAACATGTATCTTCCTGAGAGTTCAAAACCTAAATATTTTTCATTTCCATTAAGAAAAATTCCTGTCAAAAAGACAATGCTATGGCACTGAACTGAATCCGGAACATAGATTTTCAACCTCTGATTTCAATTGAATACACAAAATTTATCCCTTTTGCAAGACATCAAAACACTCTTAAACTCCTCTACATACATACGACAATAATCAATTTATACCCATCGCCATCTATATCATAACCATCAAATCCATCTCATCACCGTCGCACAATGAGACAGGCCCGAGGCAATCACCTTCTAAACTCGCAAGAAGTGTGAACTCTCCTTCCCTCTCTATGCCCGAGCGAGCCTTCCCCCATCTCACTGCGAAAACCACAAAACGTACCACCACGTCATTCTGTATCCTAGACATGTCATCACGCAAAAACATACCTCGAGTTTTCAACCGCACAAAGTGAAAATTTGGCATCTTTTGGGACGATAGATATATGAGATTCATGGGCCCGCATCTCAAGAAGACACCCAACCTGTGCACTTTGTATACAACACCGAACATGACCTCGCCCTTAACAGGTAAAAAGGTTCGGCATGAGAAGGATACTGGGAATATGATTTCCCGTGTTTCTTCTCCGAGCTCGCCATTGCCTATGCTCTTTAATTTGGTTATCGCGATATAGTAACCGTGCCTTTCTGTGGACTTAATAAGCAGCAGTTCTTTCAATAGCCCTGTTAGAATTAAACTTTGGGGAACCACTCCATTTGTATCCGGGTATTCCTTGGAGATTGAAACATGCCCACGAATTTCTATTTCGAGGAGCATTTTTTTCTGCACTTAAAAAATAAAAAATATATAAATTTGAATAGAAAGAGATGAAGACATTGCAAGTGTGCATATCAATAAAAGAGAATTTGAAAGGGCATGTCATCACTAAAATCCATTCCTCAAGGCTAAAATATAAACCAAGACATTAAAAAATAACCAATTACAAGCATCTTATCAATAAATGAGACGAATGCCTATTAAACGCCATCAAATCCAAAATAAGAACATTTTTACCCATAAAACTGAACCTTAAAAAGTAATCAGGTTTTGTTATTCTCAAGTCTTTGGGGAGTGAATTTGGGGGCACTACAACAATTAAAAGTACAGTGACAATATTGGTAATTAGGGATAAAACAACATTGTCAAAAAACCATCGATATACACTATTGGTGACAAAATTACACAAACTTTGCCGCCAAAACCCACTTTTCGCGGGCCTAGAGGAGCTTCAAAGGCAACCAACATTGCCTAATCAAGTCCATACCACACCCTGTTAGAACTTAGAACTGAATTTTGGGGAACAACTACAAATTTCTCTTTCACGAAGCATCGTTATCTCCAACGAAACAGGCTAGTATAAACTAAGATATCAAAAAATATAACTCATTTCAGTCATCTTATCTATTAAAGAAACACATATTCAACTCCGTTCAATCTACCATGGAAACATTTAGCAACAAATATTTACCAGTTCCTTGATTAATCTTTTGGTGAAATGCAAGTTCAGAACAGGATAGGATGATGAGGCAATAAGATAAACTGAATCATGTATTTTTAAACAGGAAGAAATAATCAGAAAGAAATCAAAATTTGAAAGAGTATCCCAAACCAGATACGAGACTGCAATCTTACTGACAAACAATCTAGATATTACCATGTTGGCACAATATAATGGCCAAATAACAGGCACTCATGTATGAAACAGACTCACATCAGTTCAAGCCTTGAAGGCAAAATTGCCGGTTTTAGTTAGTTTCTACAGCTGAATTGTTAATTAGTACTCAACTCAGGCAAACAAAAAAATGTTTATCTCAATTACACATCTCTCGCACATGATTAAGCAAATTCAGCCAGAAAAAAACTCACCAAATTGTTTGCCATCTTTTCCATTACAGGTCTCAATTGCCCCTCAGATTCTTCCCATCTTTTAAATTATTGCACAATATGTAAACCAAAAATATACATATTTAACAGACTGGAAAAATAGAGTGAGGCTTTTAGTGCATTCTTTCAATAGAAGACCAAAGTGCTTTCAGACCAAATTGCCTATTTAATGTGAATTTTCCTGCACCACTGATTCAGAAAACTAGAGAAAACTAGCTCAGCTATTTTTCTAGTACAAGTGTCTTTTGTTATCACTTGTACCCATGTTTTTACAGGTCTAGCCTATCTCTTCTTTTGGCTTTTCACATTAATACTCTTGCTAGCGTTTAAAACCCTACCTTTAATTTCTATAAGTTAGGGTCATGCATGCTCCATTATTACTTGTGGATCACGGGTTCGTCGTATTGGAAATAACCTCTCTGGAAACAGGAGTAATGTTGCATATATCAAACCCTCTCAGACCCGGCAATGCAGAAGCTTTGTGCACTAAATTGTCCATATATATAAAAATACTCTCGCTCTTTTTAACTGGTGACAGGTTTCTTGTTACATGCCCAAACCAACTTAGAGAACATTGCTTAGAAGCGGATTGGGAATATAAACAAAGCAAAATGAGAAGATTAAAAGGAAAGAGATTTGCCCAGAAAACAACTTCCTCTTCAAAAGCAGAAGCAACAATCAATAATTACTTACAACTAATAGATGAACACCAGTGACAAAACCCTAGTTGTTAGGGCTTACTAATTTTCTTAAAGTCAATAAGTGCTTACAATCAAAATTTAGCTTTCAATGCCTAAATATATTCAGCTAAATTTAGCTACGCATCTCTAAATTTAGCTAAACATGTTTATGAGGGTATAATTATTTAAAAATAGTTATGGACCGCAGCTAAATCTAACTTTCAGTCTCTGGACTAATTGACCCAAACCCTCTGCTAGCTACATCTGAAGACTTGATTAAATTTAGAGATTCAGAGCAATTTTTTCGATCTGATAGCTAAACGGGTCTCCAAAACACTACTAGGAATGCTCAAAGGGTTCGCTTGTTTGTAGTTTTTAAGCAAAAAAAGCTAGTGCATTCAGCTTAAAATTTTAGCTTATCCATGCCAAAACACTAAAAAACTCAGCTAAAAAATTGATTAGCCAAATAGTATGCAGCTTTTCAATGAAACAGAAAAGCTTGAGCTTAAAAGCTTAAAGCAAACAAGCCCTAAAAAAGCTAATTTAAATGCTGATGAACCATGACAATAACTGGGAAAAACTAATGGTTAAAATGTCTAACATCATATGGGTAACAGAAAGACTAAAGCTTTTCCGGAATTTAAAAAGTGAATAAACTTGAATATATAAATGCAAAAGCATATTTCTGTGTTCAAACCCATGAAAATCAACCCAGGTGAGAAGTGAGAATAAAAACAAAATACACATCGAATACACATATTACTCGATATATGATCTGTATATATATATATAGATTTACCTGGAAACAAAACCCAATACGGAAATGATTGGCAGTTTATCGGATTCGCCTTCAACTGTTCGCTAGGACCAAACGGATGTGACACTGTCACTCCTTAATTTATAAATTTGGCTAATTTATCTCATACAAAATTAATTATTTTTTAAAAAATATAGTTGACACACCTTGCTTATTTAGATGTTCCAAAAATTAATCATTTCATTTATAGTAAGTACAACCGTGGCTTAACTCAATAAAATATCACCTATTATCCTTAATCATTATTAAGTAAATAAATAGTATAAAAAAATTATATGGGTATATGCAGTTATTTTTACTCAATTCAAATTTTGAAATATTACTTTTCGTTTTTTTGTTTAAAACTGTGTATTTGACTGACTACATATATTACTTGTAGATGAAATGAGTATACAACAATATATCTAAATAGTTTCTTAAAAATATTGGAATAATCAAATATTATCTAATAAATTAGAAAAATATGTTTTTTTGATATTGGTGGAAAAAAATAGAAAAATTACAAATAATAGATTTTTACGCAACAAAAATTTACTGTATCGTTTTTTTTTTTTTGAACTTTCACAGATAAGAATATTATAAATATTGGTTTGGATATTTTCAACGCGGATTTGTAATATGAAAAATTAAATCGGAAAAAATCAGACATTTGGAAAGAATGGTGGGAATGCTCTTATAAGAACATTCATTGTAAGTATTTCTTTATTTAATTTCTTAATTTACATCTCCAACAAGCCACTAATCCCACTAGAAATCAACAATGTATAAATTGTTCATAGAAGCTTCTTAATTGTGGATTGTAGTTTTTGGTGAAAATTATTATTATAATAGAGAAAATTTTAAAAGTAGGTCTTCTCACTTATGAATTCATTGTATCGCTTCCTCTGAAATTTCTAAAAATAGAGAAGAAATAAAAATTGATATGGAACATTTTCCATTTGAAAATCTATGAGAGAAGTGCAACATTTAGAAAGATTGGTATGAATTCTCTAAAATTCTTGCAGAAATTGAAATCAAATGGTTTTCTTATTTTTAAATTTTTGTGCGGTTTTATGTATACTTGTGAAAATCAAGCAAGTTTAAAATCACTGACATAACGATTAATTCACATACATGCAAATGCAATACATTATTTTTCGTCTTCTTTTATTTTATAACAAGTTTTTAGTTTTTTATATCGATATGCTTGCTTTTTGGGTAAATTACATTTCCCCCCCCATGATGTTTCTAAATATTTCATAAAACACCATGCGGTTTCAAAGATGTGTTGTGAGATATACAATGAATAAACAAGTAATAACAGAAATGAAAAGTGTTGAAAATAAAGTGCAAGAAGGAAATACGACACTGTGACATATAGTGATTCGACAATAGTCTTTCTCGACAATAAATCGATAGGACCCTACGTCCACTCTCCAAGGTTGTATGTCATTTTAGAAAGAAATGTAACATTTTATACCCTAAAGAACCAGTTAATATTCCAAATTCTAACCGTGATCGAAACCAAGTAGTTTGACGGGTACCACTTGCTACCCAAACCCTTAAGCTACCCGAGTTTCTAGTTCATGCTTGTACTCACAACCCGAGCACAATCAATATTAAACTACCTAAAACTCACTCAAGAAAGAAAATGAAAGTTTATATATTACTTTCAAAAAGCATAACAAAGTTTAACATGAAGAATGAATGTCACTCAAAAAGACCCTTGCAAACTGATGTTAAAAATTTTACAAGTATAGAAAGGGAACATAAGCTTTTGGCTTTAGAGTTTTTCACACTATAATGAATCTTACACATTTTCATCAATGGAGTGTTTGGATATGTATATATTAGAAAGAAGGGGGACAAGCACGTTGAAAGGTTGCTTGTTATCTCTTGGTGAAGCCATTGTATCCGTAAAAGTTGAAATCACAAAGATATGCTATTTGCACTTTGTCTGGGGGTTCAAAATGGGTTGTCCGGAAGGTGTCCTGGCCCGGACAAGCCTTCGGACACCCTACGGACACAGGGTATCCAACTTAGCCAAATTTCAACTTTTACTTCAAATGTTCCAACTCTGTGTATATTTGTCTAAGGGCTGTCCAGAGACCTTGAAGGTCTGGACAAGCCTACGAATAGACAAACAATTTGCTTGAATAAATACCTCGAGTCACAACAATTTGAATGTGTTCACATTACGATTTTTGTTTATTTTGACATGCTTAAAATTGATACAAACTTTACACAATTGTTAGTAACACAATAATA
>MKEJ01076013.1:0-12452 GCA_001753735.1 Embelia ribes
ACTAGGCGGACGTCCCGGGTGCGTTGGCCGACGACCCAGATCGCCCCTGCGGCTCGTAACAGGTTGCCTTTGGTTGTACATGTAGTTCCGGTGGTGGTTGGGTTGCTCTTGAACTCGTTTGACTGGAAACTTGAAGGTGGAATTGCTCCGGAGGAGTTGGATATGGATGAAAAGTTTGGTATTACCTTACAAAGGGCTAACCCTTTGCGCGTTGTTTCTTTTCATTTTTTATCTTGTATTATTGATTTAATTCAAGTAGTTGATGAGCAAGGAAGTTATGCATGTTTGAAAATTCCAATACGTGAGTCACATATGTAAATATTAAATGTGTTGGGAGGGCCTAACCTTGTTCAGGCCTGAAAGGTTTCTTGGCTCAGAAATTGATGTTAGGGGAAGGGATTTTGAGCTTATACAGTTTAGAGCTGAGAGCAGAATATGTCAGGGATTGCCTCTGGCTGTGCGAGTTGTCCCGATGGTGGTTGGATCGCTCTTAAACTCATTTGACTAGAAACTCGAAGATGGGATTGAACTGGAGGAGTTGGATAGGGATGAAAGTTTGATTTCACCTTACAAAGGGCTAACCCTTTGGTTGTTTCATTTCCTTTTGACTTTGCATTAGTGATTTAATTCTGGTTGCTACTTTGTGGGATTGTTATGCTTATTTTGCCTTATATCTTAACAAGAAAATAAAATTTTTGTGGAACTGTTTTTACCATAAGTGAATTATCATAATCCACAAAATAGTTTTTTTAATTTTCATTCCTTTACGTATTCTTTTGTCCGATAAAAGAAGTTTGTATGTATCCCAATATTCCCATTAAATATTAAAATATTTCACGGAATCTGATAAAATCCGGTATGATTAGTGAGTAAAAATCCTGGAAATATATATATTTTTATTTTAAAATGAATCAAATGAGCATGTACCCTTAAAGAGTCGAGCCATAGGTTGTTCAAACCCTAATCATTGACCAAGTGAGTCTTCTTTTAGTATTTAGGCTTGACCCATTTATAAATGAACGAGTACGAGCTGAGTCCTTAATGAGTCAAACCAGAACTTATTTATAAACTACTCATCCTTACAAGGTAAGGAATATAATCAGTCTCGATGACTGGTTATCAATAATATAATATTTATTTTTTATTTTTTAAATTAATAAAATGATGAAAATAAGTAATTTCCAATGTTTTGTACATTAAATTAAAAATAAAAAAAACAGTTTCAAAATAAAACATGTACAGCTTTTCTTGTACAAGGTCCTGCATTGAAAAATATTTGTCTTAACTTTATTCTGAATTAATTTTGGAGAACGTTACAAAGAATCATTACAAAATTAATTATTTTTCATTTTATAAAGAGCATATTTTCTTTTAGCTAAATCTAAATAAAAATCCAACCATATAAAGTAAGACAGGGTAGGGCCAGATTTGGAAAATTATGACTAAAAATGTGAACGGGTATATAGTATGAGAAATCTGCTTCAAAATCAAATAATGGATTCGCACTTAGTTCCTATATTTTGGGCATGGTCCGAAGTGATCCCGATTTATCTTCCTTAATCTTGTCCTCGCATTTTCCGATTTCTCAATCTTGTCCTCGCACTTATTTCCTATATTTTGGGCATGGTCCCAATCCTTTGAACATTATGTATCAAAGTAAAACGATCTTTAGAAAAGAAAAATTTCTTTTGTGAACTTTAATGAGTCATAATCAAAAGGACACTATATATATTGCCCCTCGGCTTTTATCATTGGGAGATTGACTCAAAATCCAATAGAACATAGAGTTTTGGAATTGGTATCAATAATAGAAAATCTTGGAAACTTTTTTAGGCGAGTTCGGAATCAAAACAGAATCAAAACAATCTGAAAATCATATTCAGACTTTGGTGATGACGATTTTGGATTGGTGATAGATCACTGTATGTTGTTTTGGTCAAAGATAATATATGTCTTATTTTGACTTGGGATTTGAGTAGGATTATTTTTTATCTGAATTAGAAGATCCTTATGGCTGTATAAATATGAATAGGCCTTTTTTATACGGATTAGAGACAAGAGAGGGTCATAAAGAGTTAACCTTGTGAAGATTTTCCCTAGGGGGTGCTTTACACCAAATTTTAATCTCCTTAAGCAATTCAGCTTTGATTAACAATTGTTTACTTTACTCCTACTCCTAAAATACAAGGATTTCTAGAATTCGGAAAATCTAAATTCTAAGCTAAATAAGAAAGATAAAATTAATAAATAAATGCGACATGCCCCTTGGTATTATCCATTATAGTATCAAACATTAAATTATATGTATTAAATGCCGTATATAATCCCATATAATGAACTCACTCCGTAAATTATTTATTAACTTACTAGTGCGTTAAATCTGGTTTAATTCAATTTAGAGTATTATCGAGCCATAGTTAGATACAGTAATTACATCTAAGCGATTCCTAAGCCGACTAAACAGATTAAATAATCCTATAATTAATAAAATAGATAGCTTTCAACTTCATCTCCATAAAAACTTAGTTTTCTAACTAACTCAATAGGATTGTCAATACGAGATAGCCATTAGGCCCAATATAGCTTTGAAAAATATAAATTTTATTCCAACATGACAATTTTATGAAAAATCTAATGTGAACTCTCTACTAATTTACTCCGATTTATTTTATAAAACTTGTTCGTCAAATAGAGATTATTTCAATTTAGTAATTCAATATATAAATTTAATACCTCCATCAAACACCTCCATCATACCAGGGGCAAGTATAAAATTTAGCTACTCATGATTAAATCAATGAAAACACTAACTCTAATTGAAAGTAAGGCGAAAAAAATATGATTAATTATAAAAACTTGCAATAACAATAATAAAGAATAATTACAAAGATGAACAAGCAATTAAAACAATACTTTAATTTTAAACAGGCAAGAAACAATTAAAAGAACAAAAAAAATAAGTTTATTAATCAATAAAAAAAAAGTAGAACAATCTCACATCGTTGTAAAAGAAGAAAATAACAATTCACAAAGTTGTCACGACCTCCTCAATTTCCCTCTTCAAAATCTCCAAAGGTGGATAGAAAGAAAAAGAAAGGAAAAAAAAACTAAACTAATGAATTGTGTTGAGAGTGAAAATTTCGAGGTTAGGGTTATAAGCCTCCACAAAAGATTATGATTAAATCTGAACCATTAAATCTATTACACATCATATTTTTGGAATAAAATAATATATATAAAGTGGACCCAAAGCTAATATGTGAAAAACTCAAATTTTCGGAATTTAATATTTTGGTTTGGACCAAATAGTGATTCGTCCTAACGAACTGGTTCACACCCTTTCACAAAAAAAATTCACAACTTGCACTAGAAAATTTGGAATTGAGTATCGTTTGAACCGTTAGAAAAATAATTGAATGAGTTTTCTAACCATACCTAATTTGATAGGAAAACGTATTCCAAAATTTCCCAGTAATTCATTGAACCTCAGGTTTTTGGCATACGATACACTTTCAACGAATGGGTGATCAAATTGCTCGCGCAAGACTTCTCAAAACTCATTATTTTAACGTCTAATGCTCCAAATCATCATCCAAACATAAGCATTTTCCTCATAACTTCTAAAGCATCCCAATTGGAATTTAAATCATCTTATTTTATGCCACAATCCTGCAAATAATATGCAAATACATAATACCGAAATATAATAAGTTTGATATGCTAAATGCAAGATAAATGACCTAAAGTATATGAAATAACCACTTGTTATACACACTTTCGGAGCCCAATCATTAGTAATACCCCAATCTTCCTTAATTCATAAACTGATAGCGGTAGGAAAGTTTCTGATGGATGGATTGGATTTACTAGAAAAATTAATCGTATACCTCACCCAAAAGGTGGAGAAAAAAAAAGCAATTTGTAAGATTTATAGTATTGAGTTGAATGGTAGTAAATGGGATGACACTTCTCACTTACTTAAGTATTACCACACACACTTATTAACACAATCTAAAACTCAATCAGATGGACAAACTATCTTAAACATAAACTCTAGTACCGGTAAGCTTTGTGCTTTTTATTATGGTGTTGCCGTTGCACACCAGCAAATAGTGAGATATATGCAAATAGCTTATCAACCTATTGGATGTGTCGAAAGTTCTCATTTTGTAGACATGATTAGAAAAAGCTTCCAACATCGTTATGAACTCATATCTAGAAGTACTGTTAAACAAGATATTAGAGCAGATTATGCTAAAGGCAGGACTGGTTTATAGTTCATAGGTTCCATCTACAACAATCGCACTAGAACAATCTCAATGTGCATCATCATCTTCTAATCCGATTGAAGATGTTTGGCAATTTTTAGAAAATAAGCGAAGGCCGACTTATTGCGGTCAAGAAAATGAGTTGGACATCTACCTTGAGACCACATCGGAACAAATGGATAGCAAATGACGACTTATTTCTTTTTCTTCAAAGGTGCTAGAACACCTTGGGAGGTTGAAGGTGCGGATGGTCCAATTTGTTCTTTTAGATCCCTAGCGAGTTCGGTGACTTGAACAGCATTTCAAAACCAAATATTGCTTCTTATTTTGATATCCATTTGGTTGAGCGTGGACTCCCTAACAGGATTTCTATAATGTCCTAAAAATTCCTTATGATTTTTTTGTTTTTAATAAATGATAGTATTATACGAGTTCTAGTATAATTGTTTATTTCATTCATGGTATAGTTGTAGTAGGAGATTCGTTGTCGTGGTTTGTCGATTGGTGTTATAAGTTGTATGTTGTGCATATATATTTGTTACATAACATATATGTATTATAGTTACATTATACAATTTACATGGAAACTTACTAAAAATACTACTATATATATAATAATTTTGGATGCTTTTTTTTTGTAAGTTGACTTTGGTCAACTATATCATACTAAGTTTAATACTTAGCAACATTTTATATTCCTTTTATTCCTTCTATTGGCTGGCCCTTTTAGGCCTTTTGTTGTCTTCTTTTCTTATTTACTTATGTACATAAGTGTTAGAAAAAGAAAAGGGAGAAAAAGTGGGTTCGAGTGGCGATTTCATCTAGCTAGAGTATTCGGGTGGTGAAATAAAGTAGATATTCAGATTTCTTATTGTGAGACCTCTCCTTGGAAATAAGTCTCGCCTTCTCGTTCTCTCGTTTGAATTTTCTCATTTTGTGTGCCTTCGTATTCGTGAAAACAAACTAGTTTTTCTTATTCCTTATCTCAAGTACATCATTTATTTGTATAGACACATGTTGATCCGAGGTGTATAGCTAGATCAAACCGAGGGGTCAAAAAGATTTAATTTGAGAGTTTCATGCTTGAAGTCATGGGGTGACTTCTAAGTGACTTGTAGGTACGAGTAGTCTCCAAAATAATAATATATGTATGAGTTTGTGTGAGTACCTTACGTGTAATTTACTTGTTGATAAATATGGTTGCTTATATGTTACTTATGTTTTTTCGTTTAATGTTTTGTAAATTAAAGGCATGAACATGATTTATATTATTGTATATATCATAGAATCATATGGCGTTTGGGCATATTTAAAAGGAAATTGAAAAGCGATGATTTAAAATACGATATATCGTGAAGTTGAAAATGAGTTTTTGAAAGCAATGTGGAAAAGAGGTGTGTGCATATTTGTGTGTGGAAAGTAAAATAAGAAGATACCTTTTTGTGAAGTGTGTATTATTGGTGAAAAGAAAGCGTTGTCGATTAAAAGTGGAATTTTTCAGAATAAAACGTGTTGAGTTGCATACATTAGGGTTTATTCATTTTGATTTTTTTTGGGACAAGTGTTGACTAATTAGTATGTGGAAAAATAAACTTTAAAGAGAAAACTCGACACCTTACCGTAAAAGTCAAAAAATCAAGGTAGGGAACCACCATTAATCGCAACTCTGATGGGAGGTAGATCAATAAAGGCTTTGATTGCGTCTCTACTGGGAGGCGGATCATAGTATTATTTTGTGAAACGAAAAGAGATACTAGTCCTACATTTTGCTTTTTATTGTGGTTGGGGTGTGTGGTGAGTATTGTTGTGTCAGTGTATGTGTGTTGGCTATCATTGCATCACATTCATACCTAAATATATGCATTCAGGATTACACTTGAGATACCAAATAGCATCACATGTATCATGTCATTTAGAAGGCTAACTCAAGCCTTTTCTTCAATATATTGCCTTGAAAATGTGTTGCAGGTGTGGAACCTAGCGAGGGCCGTCCTTGAACTGGACGCGCATTGTGTAGATATGTGCTCGAAGACTTATTTTGATGTAGTCCTTTTGTAGCCTCTTTCATATTATTGTATATTTCTCGAGGCTTAAAGATGTAACAGTGTTGACGTACTTTTTTGCATATCAAAACTTGTTGTAGCTTTAGTAGTGTTTTGTATCGAGTAAGAACGAGATGTAATAAATAATTTAAATTGTATATATATACATATATTGGTAAACAAGTAGCTTTTGTGTAATGTAAACATGGTGTTTACGTTTATTGTTGTTGATGTTGATTCATATATCTTTTATATCTTAACAGGCTATAAGAATATTTTTTTTTTGTGCTCTATGATATTTGATATGCTGTACAATGTGTTGTGCGAATGTGGCATTTAGCGTATTTTTTTCTAGTTTTTTCATTTCATTCAAAATTATATATCTTTTTTTTCCTTTTCTTTAAAAATGGAAAACACTCACCCTCCGAATCTTCAGGATTGAGGGCATGACAGGTTCATATCATAGCTAACTGGGTTATGTAGTATGTGATGTGAGCGTAGGTGTGGTGTGTATTTACTTGTGTGGTAGTGGCATGTGTGTAGAAATGTTGCATGAGAAATGTGTTGTAGTTGTGTTAATTATTTTTATATGTGTAGGCATGGCGTAAGTAAGACATTTGTGATTTTAACTTATATTTTACTTTGTTGTTATTATTTGTGATGTGAAGATTATGAAAAGCTTTTTTCATCTTGATGGTTCGAAGTGGCTCATGAAGTCGAGATATGAGTGGTTGAGAACATTCCCGACCTAAAGGATGTGGGTGAGGTGAGCATAGAGGAGAACGAGGAGGAGGTTCCCGATTCTTATCATCATGATCTGCCACCATCTCAACTGAAAGCAGAGGTGACTTTTATTCTGCAACAAGACGGTGGTACCACTGTTGGGCGATTTTTGGTGGAGCCCTCTAATATGTTTCGTTAGATGGAGGACATATTCAAGAATTTGGCACAACGTACTCAGATGGAGAGTGGGCCGAGTACTGAGACGAGATTTTTGACGGCTCATTTGACTTTCAGGAATATAGATCCTCCCGCTTCAAGGGCAACGAGGAACCAATTATGGCGGAACATTGGCTCACAGGGATTGAGCAAAATTTCCATATAAATCACATTATGAACGATGATTTAAGGATGGTGACCATGCCATTTTATCTTTGCAGGGAAGCAGAAAAGTAGAGGAAAGGGCATTCGGAAGTGTACGGGCAACGCAGTATGACTTGGGCAGCTTTTCGGGGCTCTTCCCTTAAAGAGTTCTGTCATGATACTCTTTGGAAGAGAAATAGGATGGAATTCACGAATTTGGTTCAAAAGGGTTCTATGGTGCAACAATATCAATGGGCATTTATAAGACTTTCTCGCTATGCACCAAAGCTCGTCTCTATGGAGGAGCGACGAGTACATAGGCTTGAGAACAGTTTACGCGAAGCTATCAAGTCTATAGTTGTTTCGGAGCCTTACAATTCTTATGAGAATTGTGTCAGCGCAGCGATGAAAGTTGAGAAGAGCTTACTCGAAAGGCAACAGATTCATGATACTCGTCCTGCTAGGCCTTTCGGGCCAGTCTTCTAGCTAGAGGCTCATTTTTTATGTTGGGTTTGGTTGGGGCAGTTGCGGTGGAGGCGGTGGTGGTGTGAGCGTTAGCAGTAAAGGCAGTGCGAGTGTTGGGTGGAGGTGGGGGTAGGAAGAGATCCCACAATTTTACTCCTTGTTGTGGTGGGCAACCGTAACCTACCCATTCATCTTTTTCTAGCCCAATTATTCAGAGTTTGGGGTCATAGACAGGCTTCATGTCCAATGATGGCGTGTAGGAAGTGTGATGGTATAGGGCATTTGCAGTCATCTTGCCCTTCGTTGACGTGTAGGAGGTACAATGTTAGGGGATACATGGAGTGGAAGTGTCCTGATGGTTTTGTTATTCCTACCAGTTCACTTGGATCTGCTCCATTTTTTTCTCCTACTATGGCTCAGAAGATGCCATACATTCTTCCTCATCTTCCTCCCTCTTCTTCTACTCAGGGTGTGGGAGCTTCTCATGGTGGAAATGGTGGTGCTCGCGGAGGATATCAACAAGGCCATACATCTCAGGCTCGTGCTTATGCTATGTCGCAGAGTCCAAATACGACCGAGTCATCAATAGTACGAGGTATACTACCCTTTCTTTCTACTTGGGTACACATGTTGTTTGATGCAGACACTTCATATTCATTCATTTCTGAACGTTTCACACATATATTGCAATTTCTTATTGAAGTGTTAAGTAATCCTATATATGTTAACACTCATGGGGAGAACATATATCGTATTGGTAGTATTTGTCAGAAGTGTGATTTGGTTATTGCTAACCATCTTTTCGAATATGATTTTGTTATGTTTGGTATTCTTGGTTTTGATCTCATTATCGGCATCGATTGGCTGTCTCATTTTCATGTTGTTAATGATTATGAGCGTAGATGGGTTTTGATGAAAATTGCGTCGAGTATTAATGTGTGTTATCAGGGCGAGCGCTTACCTTATCTTCAGTATACGCGTAAGACTCAGGCTAGTTTAGCATGTATGCTAGTTGGTCTATCTATTTCGGATGAGGTGTTGTCAGAATTGAATTCATTTCCTGTGGTTTATGATTTTTTAGATATTTTCCCTAATGATTTGAGTAGTCTTCTTCTCGAAAGGGAAATCGATTTCTCAATTGATGTGATGTCGGGAACTAATCCTATCTTTATCACTCCGTATCAATTGGCTCCAGTTGAATTGGAGGAGTTGCATGTTCAAATTGATTATTTGACGCCGAAAGATTTCATTCAGCAGAGTACGTCATCTGAGGGTGCTCTAACTTTATTCATGCCAAAGAAATATGACACTATGTATATATGTATAGATTATCGTAAATTGAATCGTGTTACCATAAAAAATAAATATCATTTGCCTTTGATTGATGACTTATTTGATCAATTGTGGGGTTCCAAAATTTTCACGAAAATTAATTTGCGTTCTGGTTATCATCAGTTGCATGTTCGAAGGATAATATACCAAAGATGGCTAATGTGTATGATGTGTTCATAGATCTTATGAACCGTGTATTTCAGCCATATCTCGATCTTTTTGTTATATTCATTGATGACATTCTTGCCTATTCGCCTACCGAAGATGCACATCGAGAACATTTAAATGTTGTTCTTGCGACACTTCAGGAACATAAGCTTTGTGATAAGTTCTCGAAATGTGATTTCTGATTTTGTGAAGTTTGTTTTCTCAGCCATGTGGTGTCAGACAGTGGCATGGCAGTTAACCCTTCTAAAGTTGAACCCGTTATCAAATGGAAACGACTAAAATCCGTATTTGAAATATGTAGTTCTTAGGTCTTACAGGATACTATCGTCAATTTGTTCAATATTTTACACATTTGGCGGCCCTTATGACTAAGCTGACTCGTAATAGAATACTCAGTGTGAGGAGGCTTTCTTTACTCTCAAAACTTTGTTGGCTTCAGCTCCAATTCTAATTATTCCGGAGCGAACTATTGGCTATACTGTATATTGTGACGCGTTGAAGGAAGGCTTGGATGTGTGTTGATGCAACTAGGTAAAGTAGTAGCGTATGCGTCTCGACAATTGAAAATTCTTGAGAAGAACTATCCAATGCATGACCTCTAGCTTGGTGATGTTGTGCTTGCTTTGAAGTGTAGGTGCCATTATTTGTATGGCAAGAAGATTTAAGTCTTCTCTGATCACAAATCATTAAAATATATATTTACGTAGCGTGATTTCAATATGCATTAGCGAGTATTGATAGAATACTTGGGTTGGTATAATTTTGATATCGAGTATCATCCTTAGAAGGTGAACGTGGTTGCGGATGCATTGAGTTGTAAGACTTGGTGTTATCTCGCTTATCTTTCTATGGACGAGTAGGAGATGATGTGCATATTGAACGAGTTTGGCATGGAGTGTGTGGAGGTGGTAATAAAAGTAACGTTATTTACTATTGAAGTCCGTCTTACTTGGATTTCTCTTGTGATGGAGGCTTAACATGTTAACGATGAGTTTGATGCGTATTGTATGCATGTGCTAAGTCATCATGGTTTGGATCGCTGGACTATTTCTGACGACAACGGATTGCATTTCCAAAGTCAATTGTTCGTGCTTATTTTTATTCGCAATGAGGTTCTTCGTGAGTTTCATCATTCTCGGTTGGCAGTTTATTCGGGCGGAAAAAGATGTTTCAAAACGTAATGCATCAGTTCTAATGATCCGGGATGAAGAAGAATGTGGCGAAGTTTGTGTCTCGTTGCCTTACTAGTCAACAAGTTAAGGTCGAGCATAAACACCCCGGTGGTTTGTTGTAGTCGTTGCCCATTCTTGAGTGAAAGTGGGAATAGATAGCGATGGATTTTGCTGTGGAGTTGTCGAGATCGAAGCGGAGTTGCGATTCTATTTGGGTGATTGTGAATCATCTGACAAATTCTGCTCATTTCCTTCTGATACGTACGACCGACTCAGTTGAAAAACTTTGTCAGAAGTATATCAATGAGATCATTCGCTTGTACGAGACTTATGTATCTATTGTTTCTAATTGTGATCCTTGTTTTGTGTCTTGTTTTTGGTCGAGTCTCCAAGCTGTATTGTGGACTACTCTTGCGATGAGTATAGCCTTTCATCATCAAATGGATGGTCAATCTGAGTAGACGATTTAGACTTTGGAGAATATATTGCGGGAATGTGTCTTAGACTTTGGCGGTGGTTAGGAAGAGCATGTGAGTTTGATAGAATATGCGTACAATAATAGCTACCATTCGAGCATTGAGATGTTCCATTTGAGGCACTTTATGGGCATCCGTATCATTCTCCAGTATGTTGGGCAGAGATTGGTAATAGTGCTCTGCTTGGACCAGAGTTGGTACAAGAAATGATCCAGAATATTCAATTGATTAGACAACGATTGGAAATAGCACAGAGTCATGTCAAAAGTTATGCGGATGTGAGAAGACGTCAATTGTCATTCGAAGTGAGTGATCATGTGTTTCTCAAAGTGTCTCCGAAGAAGGGGATAATGAGATTTGACAAAAAAAAAAAAAATCATCGCCAAGATACATTGATCCATTTATGATACTTAAAGTGGTGGAAGAAGTGGCATATAGGCTTGCGTTGCCACCCAGTTGTCGAGTATACATCCTGTGTTTCACGTCTCAATGCTGAGGAAGTAAATTCGAGATCCGTTACATGTGATTACCTTTGATGACTTCTATGTCGAAGAAGATGTTTCGTATGAGGTAAAGCCGATTCGAATATTGGACGTGGACGAGAAAGTGTTGAGATGGAAGACGGTTCGTCATGTCAAAGTATTGTGGAAGAGCGACTTCAGTGAAGAGATGATGTGGGAGCGTGAAACGGATATGCGTGTGAAGTATCCGGAGCTGTTTGCTGACTCTGGTATGTGTTTTATTTTTGTGTACTTTATGCGAATTTCGGGGACGAAAAATCTTAACGTGGGGAGGATGTAAAGTCCTGAAATTTCCATATGATATTTTTTTAATAAATGATAGTGTTATATTAGTTTTAGTATTATTGTTTATTTCCATTTGTTGCGTTCCGGATCCCCGGAAGAGACCTGGAGAGGCGAGTGTTTTCCCTTTTTAAGTAAAATGAAAGGAAAAATATTTATAGTTTTGAAAAAAAAAAAAGAAAAGAAAATGGGAATAACACACTAACGCCAATCTCATAATCATTCTCTTTCTACAGCAATCGATAACATCAGAGTCGCGCAAAAAATAAATCTATGCTATAGCCTGCATATGGCATGTATATCAATCCAGAATATTTAGCCCGCGTACGGCTTTTATAAACAATAATAAAGTAAACTTCATGTTTACGAAAACAACCAGTGTGATATGCTCATACATGTCATATTATACAACGTTCTAACCTAAATACAAAAGTGTCATGAAAGGCTACAATAAGGTATAATATGTCTAAAATATATCAAAGCCTAAAAAATGAATACGACATGCGAATGAGGCTATCTAAAATATACATCAAAAGAAAATCTACATCAACGGAAATGTACCACAACAAAAATATATACAACTTTGCACGTCCGCTCATGGAC
The DNA here is from genome assembly GCA_001753735.1 of Embelia ribes. NCBI lineage: Eukaryota > Viridiplantae > Streptophyta > Magnoliopsida > Ericales > Primulaceae > Embelia > Embelia ribes. The sequence goes on from MKEJ01076013.1 coordinate 12,413, forward strand.
GGCTATCTTCTGCATCCTAGCCATTTGATTTGTAGCTACT
>MKEJ01076020.1:0-17782 GCA_001753735.1 Embelia ribes
TATATATATATACTTATTCAAAGTATGAGGATTTGGCATTGTGGCGCCTTCGAGTTGGAGTTGTGGTCTTCGTGATAGAGCCGTGGACACTTTCGTCTTGAAGTCATGGCATGGGTGGTGTATTCGTAGCATATTTTTATATATATCGTCATAGTAATATGTACATATATATTCTTGGCACGTTGGCATTCGTAGTATGTATGGCATATTATAGTAGTTGATTGCTACTCTAGTGGATTTTATATATATATATTCGCAACTTTCGTCGTTGGATGTGTGGCATTTTTGTGCCAGCGGTGGTGATTCAGTGATAGCGGTGGTGTAGCTGTTGTGACTGTGATTTATCTGGAATGACAGTGGCGTATCTATGACAGATGATTACAGAACGATGGAGCTATAGTATTATTGACTACAGATGTGGCGATATATATACATAGATATAGATATAATAGTTGTATATATAGGGAACGAATCAAGGGACAAAACTACCTACAAAATTTTTACAAACCTTCAAGATCATTGGATCTAAAGCTATCTAACGGCTAGGATATATAAAAAAAAACATAGAGATATAGCAGAAAAATATGATATATCCTAGCTGTTGGATCGATTCAGACCCAATTGCCTAAAAAGTTTGTAAAAAAATTTGTAAATAGTTTTTTCCCTTGATCTATTCTCATATATATATATATATATATATATGTATATATATACGAGTAGAGATATACATATATAAGAGATAAATGTACGAGTAGCGATATACATATATGAAAGATATATGTACAAGTAGAGATACACATACATGAGAGATATATGTACAAGTAGAGATATATATTTATAAGATATATATGGGCGCGAGCAGTAATAGACATATATGAAAGATATATGCATACAGGAAGTGATATACATATGGGAGAGATCTATATATACATGCAGAGATATATATATTGATATATCTATGGTATGAGGGGAGTATATACATGTGAGACTGATACATACATATATATATAATGCACATTTCAAGATACGAGTAGATATGTATAGTAAAGTTATACATTTATATGTTGGAGTCGAGCGTCAAATAGCTCTAGATCAGAGAGCGCATGATAGCTCTGAGTCAGGATCTAGCTGGGATGTACGGCAATGTTATACGAGCATCTCTGAGTCAGATACCCTTCGGGACGAATACTTGACAGTTCTGAGTCAAAATAGACCTAATGGCATGAGTTTCTTTCGATAAACCCAATGACATGAGTTGCCTTCGATAGAACCGGTGGCATAAGTTGTCTTCGATAAATCCTTTGGCATGAGTTGCTTTCGATAGGCCTGGTGGCATAAGTAGCCTTCGATAGACCCATTGGCATGAGTTGCCTTTGATAGACCCAATGGCATGAGTTTCCCTCAATAAATCCAGAGACATAAGTTGTCATAGGCGCGAGACGTGATGTGATATGTGATAAGGCCCGATGAGCCCATCGAGGAGGCCCGATATGCCTATGTATATGATGTGTTCGATTAGGCCCAATGAACCTATCAAGGAGGCCCGATGTGCTTATACGATGGGATGTATTCGATGGGGCCCAATGAACCTATCGAGGAGACTCAATATGCCTATGCGATATGATGTGTTCAATGAGGCTCGATATGCCTACGCAAGGAGGCTTAATATGCCTATGCGATGTGATATGCGATGAGGTCCAATGTGCCTATTCAATGCTTATGTAGTGTGACATGTTCATAAAGAGGCTCAATATATTTACTTATTTACTAGTAGTCATGTTACTGTGGGTGACGGATTAATAAAAGCTTAGTTGTATCACTACAAGTAGCGTCCTGGGCTGAGAGCCCCATTCGTGGTTAGAGGCATAAGATGCCTTCATATTTTGGTATTTCGAGGAGGGCATGAGATGTCATGGCCTGATAGCCCCATATCTGGTTAGAGGCAAGAGATGCCTTCGTGATTCGAGATTTGGGATTTGTGATTCGGGATTCGGGATTCGGGATTTGGTGTACTCATAGTCGGAGGCATGAGATATCTTCGTAATTCGATTGTGGCCATTCGAAGTTTGGTACCCTGGGATATTGTGGTAGTTGGTATAATATAGTACCCGGTGTACTTTAGTATTTATTACATTTAGATATTGCACTACTTGTAATACTGATAAATGCTATAAGTCATCATCGTAGTTGTATGTCTCGGAAGAACTTCTAGGTTTTATCGCATGTTGTGAATATGTCTTAGTATCACTTAGAATTTATGAGCATACATTTGGAAATGGGAACATAGGAGTTTCGGTGTATTGCATGTGCTTTCATGTACTTTATACTTAGTAAATTCCTCTTTATCGGTTGGCTTAGAATCTGACTCATACATTTTTCTTTTGTACATATACTCACGTAGTATTGTAGGGTCAGAGCATAGGATTGACTTGCTAAAAGGGCAAACATGTTTCTGCAGGAGTTTCAGTGTTAGAGATGAGCTGAACTCGAGTTGGTAGTATTCTAAGGTTATGTATAGACTTATATTTTAGTTTTGTAAGAGCATGTATCTCGATGTGATTATGTATTGCAGCAGGGTGTTACTGCCTGGATTATATATTATGTACCTATGATAATGAGGATATTGTTGTATTAGATACTTATGTTGCACATATATGTATTATGGCAGGATGTCGGGATGCGAATCGGTTACTATTCTATTTTCTTTTCTTTTAGTTTATGTCCCCGTGTGCATGGAGATTCAGAGCGTGACACCAAAAGTTAAGTTGAATGAATAAAATTACAAATTATTTGAGGAAAAAAAATTATTATAAAAGACTTCCAAGAATTAAAATTCTTCTCCTACTTACTCTAACCCTAGAAACTCACTCTTATTTTCAGTACTAGTGAAAATTCTCTGCCCTGATGATAGAATCATCTTTGGATCAAATTGTAATTTCCTCTCTTCAAAAGTCTCCCATTTTGACCCAAAATGATTAATCCAATTTTCCTTTTTTGTGTAATGTGGAAGATATTGCTTAGCTTTAATTCCAGCTTCATCACAAAATTTCAAAATATCTTCATTTTGATCTTCCAAAACTTTTAAATTATTTTCATCAGTGGAGAGCAATAACCCAACGGAATAAAAGATATCTTCGTCCGGTGTAACCATAGACATCCTATCGTCCAACCTGCATAGAAAATCAATTTAGGGTTTATTAGCATTATTATTTACTAGGGCTATTTTTTTGCGAGATTACTCGTATAGCTTAGTAGATCACTTGTAAGTACTTTTTAAAAAACGAAAGAAAAATTGTAACATAAATATGCATATTAGGAGAGAATTGAAAATGAGTAATTACTTTTTTTGGCTTATAGGGTACACAAGAATAGGCCCTGTGGTCTTATTTCGTTTATGAAGAATATCAACGAAGACACCTCGATTGAAATCCATGATTCGAGATTTTGGCACGAAGAGATTGAGCCATGGATGAGGAACGTCCCAAAGTCCTTTGGATTCAAGCTCTAGCTCTCCGCTTCGCACCCTATTAAGAAAACCTACAAATGATGCGTCTTTTTCGAAAATGAAACCACTAAGATAACTCAACCCTTTGAGCAACAATCCCAGTTCCTGTACAACAAAGATACATATAAATGAGATCTCTATGCAATTGATCCCATATATAATATGTTTTTCTTAACATTATCAGAAAAAAAAAATGACGACTTAAATGAACATGTTACCGCATCAACTGTATCAATGGTGAGATCGTCGTAGTACTTGACCGCTTCTAAGCAGTAGATAATTCCATGTTTGGTAACTAATGAATTTATCTTCCGTTGATCGGAGGGTGAGAAAAAAGAAGACCTCCAATTATTTGGAGGACTCAGATTCATGATGAGAGAACCTTCAACATAATCAAGTCCACTAATGGAGATTAGTTGTTCTTGGTCTTTTGTGAAGGAGGAGAAATCATTATACAACATCCTTACCCATTTAACCTGTAAATAATAAAAATAAAAAGGTTGGTATATATATAATTAGACAACACATGGGGATGACAGATTAATTAATGTAGTTTTAAGTATAATGTTTTGGTAACAAGGAAGAAAAAACAAGTTTAAAAAAAAAAAGAGGAACAAAATGTTTTGTCACTATATCCAGCCATGGAACTTAGTTGAAGTGACAATTTTAAAAACAGAACATTCTAGTCTATCATTACAGTAGTGCAGTGAGAAAAAAAAAAATTAGTACTATTGGAGAATGATTAGACCGCACCTTATGACATAACATTTGTTACAGGAAATAATAGAAAATACAATTAGAGAAATATATTTTTGCATAAAAGTTGGTCATTTGTCAGCTTGATTAGCTTTTATGCCCAGTATCTTTTCTTTTTTGACATAAAAGATATAGTAGAATTTTAATATAGATTAATCAAACTTCTTTCTTAATTCCAAAAGGCTAGTTTTAGAAAAAATTACTAGTTTGTTCCGACTGATGGATTGAAACTTACTTGGTTAATTGTTTTGAAAAGTTTTGTAAATGATAATTAATTACTAAGAATTTAATCTGTGGCCTAAGAATTTACTGAAACGAATATAAACTCTCAAATGTAATATGTAATCCTTCTTTTTAAGGATTATGAGTTTTAGCTAGTTAAGATATTTGTATTTGTTTGGTTGCAGCTTATAAGATTTACTTTTTTTTTTTTTTTACTTAAAAATTGAACAACATTTAATTACGTAGCTTAGAAACTGAACTTATTTGTCAATTTTAGCTTAAATAAATTGGAAGTTTTAAACTGTATGTATACAATTTTTTTAATAAAAAATAAATTAGTTTATGTAATTAAAAGCTGCAACCGAACTCCTTACCCTTTTTGGAGCTTTATCAAGAGCAATTCTTGCTTTTGTTATGATCCCGAATTGGCCAAGACCTCCAAGAACTGAATAAAAAAGTTCCGAATTTATGTGATCTGAGCAAGTTACAAGGTCTCCTTTACCTGCACCAAACAAAAAACACATCTCATCATTATCATTATCAATATCAAAAGGTAAATTAAAACCATACAAATTCACAACAAAACAAATCAGATTTAGTGATATATTATGTTTAGTAACAAAAAAAATTTGTCGCAAATATTAGGAACTTAGTCAAAAACCAAAATTTGGTACAGGTCTAAAACTAAAAAAATTATTTTATGATAACAATTTTACTGTTTCTGATTCACCACTTTTAATAATTTGAATGGTCAGAATTTAGCGCACAGAAGTATTTAAAAATTATGGTATTTCAGCAAGAATATTTTGTACCTCAATGGTCGCGATATATGCTACTAAAATAAGGCAAACTTAACCACTTTATTTGATTTTTAATACAAATTTTTGAGGAATTCCATGTAGTTCAAAACGAAAAGACTGATCTTTCAAGCAGTAGTGCTAATCAATATCTATCCAGTGTACCACGGATATTGATTTTTGAATTAATGACTAAAATTAAATATATAAATTTTTTAAAAAATTAAATAAAATTAGTGGCAGTCATGCGCCATTCCCATCAAAACAATTTGGTAATGCCCACCTATTAATTAGTTGGCATACCTATGCTGCACCCATACATATATATGAATAGTTAAATACGGAAACAAAATGTGACCTTATAAATATGCTAATTATTTTCCTTATTTCTCGTAGGAATTCTCAATGTAGTTTAAGGTTACAATATGTGAAAAAGAAATAGAGATCAGATGTACTAGAAAATATTCTCAGTTAACAATATTAAATTGGTAGATTGGAGATGATAAAATTGATAATGCCCTGTACCTTTCACAATGATTATCATGCAAAACCGTGCACATTCTACAACATTAGTATTTCATTAGGTGAATCCTACCTAAAAGATATCCTCCGCTAAAAGCTGTCTCTTAATTTGGAGCTAATCATAATTAGGAGTATATAATTGTGATGTCATTTCTGTTGCTATATATTATCACATGTTAATTTTATTCTCGAATCTTTTGAAAGGGACTCATGTCCCGCACCATATACAGTAGTTCTTAGATACACTTATAGGGATTTCTTTGTTTTTCTTCTCCCTTTTTTATTTATTTATTTATTTTTATTTTACTTATCTACTCATAGAGTATTCCATTTAGTAATTTTGAATTTTATCAAGTGGTTATGAACAACAATATAATTCGTAATAAAATGCAGAATGGACTTAACACGTCGAGCCAACTGTTAAACCGGGATTTATTAAGCTCACACTCAAGCATTTAGTGGATAAGTTCTTAAATCAATATTCCTTATCGAACCACATTGAGCTTACACTGTAAATCCTTAAAACAAACTCTAGCACTACTCGTTAAAAAAATGAACACGACCAAGCCCGCATTTTAAGATAGATTTTTCCCTTTAATGTTTTCCTTATGAGTTAATAATACAAAAAAATTTAGTGATAACTAATCAACAAGCAAATTGTGAAAAAGGAAGTAGTTGATCGATTGATAGGTATAGTTGGCCTAATAATATTATTAGTATAAAATAAAGAAAATGGATGCTTAAGACATCCAGTTACCCATGAGCCAATTGCGTGCGGGTGGTAAGGGATTATTGACATTCCCTCGATAGTGTTTTAAGCAGCGATCTTTTTTTTTCCCAACGGAATTTTCCGTTGTTGTTCCATTATTATTATTATTATTATTATTATTATTATTATTATTATTGGTGGAGAGTGTACCCGTAATGACATCCATTTCAAGGACATTGCTAATTTGAGGGCCATACTTGAAGGTCTGCCCACTAATCCCACCATTAGACAAAGTCCCACCAACACTTAGGTACAAATAATCAGTCCACGACACCGGTGCAAGCCCATGCTCAATAGTAGCTATTAAAACGTCGATCCAAAGCTCACCACCGCCAACATCCACGTAAAACCCTACCTCAAAATCTCCAGAAACCCTAATCCTATTCTCGAAGCTACCTTTTCCCAAAGTACTCATCTCCACAACAACTCCCTTTTCAGCCATGGCCTGTCCCCTGACAGAGTGGCCCCGACCCCTAGCCGATATAGGAAAAGAGTTGGGAGAATCATACGAGAATTTTACAAGGTTAACAACATCATTAATAGAAGAAGGATAAAGAACGCCAGTGGGTTTTATTCGAATTATGTTACCAAAATCTTTAGAGGCTAATTTTGTGGCATTATTGTCCATGAATAGGTGGTGGGCTATATCAAGGGTGAGAAGTTCTTGTGGTAGAGAATTAGGCCATGGGTTTGTCTTTCCTAATGTGGATATTAAAATACTTATTGTGAAAAATAGGACCATAAGAGATGAAGACATTGTAGAAGCTCTAGACATTCAAGAGAAGGAGAGAGAGAGAGAGGTGATCACATTGTTGTTAAGGGTGAAAAGGGGTACTTATAAGGCTTTTTTTAATTTATTATTTACTTAATTATTTATTTTTATTTTTTTAATTTTTTTTATATATTTTTTTTTTTGCATGAATTGGGAGGATAGATCTAATGTATAGCAGAGGAAAGATCAAAGATTCGCAAGGACAATAGCTTATGACTTTTAGCTTTTTTGAACCCATAATCTCATGACTTTTTGTCACCTCATGGCATCAAAAGGACGTCACTCGTCAAAATATATATTACATGTACGGTATAAATCTTTCTTCTTTTTTGTTTCTACCAAGATTTTCTAAAAATAATAGTTTCCTTGTAACTTCCTCACAGAGAATTTAATATTATTGGATGTATAACATATGCATATGCACACATGAAGATCTCATCTTGTACATATATGTCGTATATTTGGTTGTTTGCGTATAAAGTGTATATACATGCTGTCTTAAGAAAACACAACTTTTTTCTAAAGCCACCCACAAGTTGGCTCCTATACTGTGGGCCTTGTACACTGCTATGCTAAAAATTTCCGTGGAGATTTGGATATGAAATTATACAGGGAGGAAAAACAAAAGAAAATAAGGTCACTACTTATTCGTCTACTGCATGATTTGGTGTCGAATCAAGCTAAGGGTCAGTAGTAGACTTTTGACTTTATAGTCAACAAATGAGCAAAAACATTATATCATGTATATTAAGCTTATAATTTCAACAATGGCATGCATAAAATTCTTCCAACCATACTTGCAAGGTGAGGATGCTTGTATAATCATATATAAAATTTTAACCTTTAATTAGTCGATATCAGATAAGTTTACCACTTCTCTCATCTTTTATAGGGTCAAATTTTCGAAAATTCTAACAAGTGTAAATTAATGGGTGGAGTGAACTATATTTTTTTAAATTAAACAAATAAACAAGTTCTTTTGGCTCTGACATATTGTTTAATGTATAAGTGTAAATTTCACTTTACTCCCTTGTCTATCACTGCATTTCGCTTAACCCCCTCATCTACATTTTGTTTTGTTTTGCCTTCCACATTTTTTGATAAGTACCTAAAATACCATTCTTTTAATTAAAATTGACTTAAATGACTTAATTACCTGTCACGCCCTGAATTTTCTCAAACCCGTAGTCGTGAGATAATAAGAAAAAAAAGATAATAAAATAAAAAGACAGAAATAATATAACAATATTTTCCAATCTCAGCTACAACAATCCACATCATTTTATACGTATTGTATGCCTCAATTCTGCATACATATATATATAGCATGCCTGCATTTCACAATAATACTTCAATTATAATAAAGTAAACTTCCGAAATTTACATACAACAACATCAAGCTACATGCTTGTCCTAAAAGAAAATATACATTTATACATAACTTTTATGCCTCAAATATAAATATATCATTACGGAGGCTACAACCTCTATGGAAAAAAACTACATCCTCATATGTATATGTGTGCTACTCGAGCATGCCCCGAGCTCTCCTCCGCGCAACCTCCATCTGTAGATCGATAAGAAATACTTGTCCATTATATGACAGGTAAATATGTGCACTAAAACTCTACTCTTATCATGAAAGATCACACATACTCTCGGCATGAGGGGTAAGTACAATCTACATCAAACATGCTCTCGACATTAGGGGAAAGTACATTTTATATCAAACATGCTCTCGGCATGAGGGGAAGGTACAATCTACATCAAACATGCTCTTGGCATATGGATAATACCATATACGTCATGCCATGAATGTATCACATTCGTCATGGCAATACTCCAACCACGAACCATAAGCTCGAATCAAAAATCTCGAATCTCAAATCTCAAACCATAAATTGCGATTTGGCATTCCGCTGTCGCGTATTACCATCGTTATCACACAACGCTATTGCATCACAACTCCGCATCACAACCCCAACTCAAACAAAAATTACGAACCTTGACTCTTGAATCACGAATCTCAACTTTGCATCGCCAATCTCATATCTTGACTTCACTTCACAAACTACAAATCACGAATATCACATTTCTAATCACGAATCACGGATATCACATCTCGAATCACAAATCTTAAATACCACATCTCGAATCATAAACTACGAATATCATATCTCATTTCAAATCTCAAATCATATTCTCAAATCTCGAATCATATTCTCACATCCCAAATCATAAATAGCGACTTGGCATTCCGCCGTCATACATCACCATCACTATTACAACTCTACATCACAACCACAACTCAACCTCGAATTATAATCTCAAATCTCGAATAGTAAATTGCAACTTGGCATTCCGCCTCGTACTTCATCAACTTCGAATTTTAGATCATCATCTCGAATTTCATATCATAAATTGCAACTTAGCATCCCGCCGTCGCACATCACTGTCGCAGCAAAACCACGACTAAGACTATATTGTCGTCACAACAAAACTACGACCAATACCATATTGTCGTCGCAACAAAACCACGACTAATATATATATATATATATTTGGTGCCAAGTATCTCTCCACATTTTTACGGCAATATACACTCCTACCTGTAGGTCATACTCACACCCGCTTCTATAAAATAATACGAGAACTCGCAGGTGCCACGATTTATAGGCCCGACTTAAAGCTGTCAGATTGCTCATAAAAATCTTCATAAATTTAGAAACATTTGATACTTGGTCCCAAAAAATATATAACAGACTCAAAGTCTAACTTCGCATATATATATATACATATATATACAGCATTTTATTATAATTAACACGCTTTCCACATCTCAGATTTTATATCAACATACTTAATTCATATGCCACACATATGAATACTCCACATTTATGTACTAATACATCTTAGTTTATGCTAACTTTTACAAGTTCATATGTCACGAATACGAACATGCTCTGCAATTTTGTTGCAAAAATTCTTACGCTGCAAGAAGTTGATAATTTCTTACGAAATAATTTTCTATACAAAGCCTACATCACATGTCATACATGTCAATGTACAACCACAATCTTAAGTTTATATTGTTATTCATGATTTGCCTATACCTTGAAAACTCAAAAATGATGTCCCAAAGCTATCCCAAGAAAAGTCTCAAATCTCCTCCACTTGAGCTATCCAATTAGATCTAGCTACGAGTCTTGGATTGAAATGATCCTAGGCACAAAAATGATCTACAAGATATGAGGAACAAATTATATAAATTTATTTTGATGATCCCAAAAGGCACAAAAATCGAGAAAATATAAACGAGTAAGAGAAGAAATGAGACTTACATCAAAACGAATATCTCGCGATAAGGATTTTGAAAGTGCAAATTTTGATCTCATAGAACAAGAAGATCTAGATGATCAAGCCAATGAGTGTGAAAGCTCTCTCAAACTCTCTCTCTCTCTCTCTCTCTCTCCGGTATATGTATATGTGTATATGATATAACAAGGTATTTGTTAACAATTTAATGATTTAGATTTCGTCCCATTGGATCAATCCAATAGCTATTGTATCAATCAGTTTGCACTCTTTGATTGATCCAACTACTATTGGATCAATCGAAACTATTGGAATCCTACCAAAATCCGAGCCCTCGATGTAACGTCCAGAAAATTCTGAGTAAATTTTGTGCATTTATAACAATTTTATAAATATTTATAATATAGTTATTGTATAGGTGACATAATTATAGTGAGATTGTTATTTGTATTTAAATGCATGTTTGTAGGTTGTAAGTTGTACATTGCATTTAGGTAATGTATTATATAGTATCATTGGGTTGTTTTCGTAAACTTTATGAGTTGTGAGTTTTAGTGAGTTATATATGAGTGACATATTGCAATAGAGTATTAATGCATAGTAGCAAGTTGTATGTTTGGGTAGCGTTTGATGAGTAAACTGCGAGTATTATTGTCATAAGATGTTGAGAACTTGTGTAAATTGATATGAGTGTAAGGCTTGTGAGTCTCTGAGGATTGTGTGTTGATAAAGTGTAGTGACGTGTGTAAGAATGGTATTAAAATGTGTGTTTTAGCATGAGGTCGTAAGACGAGAATCATGGTTGAAGTTGTTAGTGGTGGTGCTTTAGGAAAATTATGCAATTTTCCAATTCTATTATGGCTTCGGTGGAGCCGTTCAAACTATATGATTATGCCATTCAAATAATAAAACCGTTCGAATGATGACCACATGCCGTTCAAACTGCATTTCTTGGTAGGGCCCAGAACCTTTTTGACTTTATGTCTGTGTAGTTTGTTTCATTTTTACACAGAAAATAGACAAAGAACTTAGGAGAAAGAGAGGGTTGGTGAGGGTAAGGTTTGAAATGTGAGATCATCTAGCTCGGGGGCTTAGATCCAAAAAGTAATTGCATATATGGACTCCTCGTCATCTAAGCTCTATTTTGATGTTAGTTTATCTTCCTATCTTATTCTTTCTCAATACCTCATTTTCTGTGATAGGTTCGAACATTAAATTAAAATTGTTGTTCTTATTCCTTGTGATTAGTAGACCATTTTTTGCTATATGTTCGTATTGATCCTTTTTCATTTGATAGATCAAAACTCGAGCTCAAGTTGGAGAAATTTTGGGGTTTTAGCTGATAGCTTGTGAGGCTCATTTTAGCACGTCATAGGGTACGAATAGCCTAAAAAATAGGAATATATTTGTGAGTTTAGGCTAGCCCCTAATTGTGTGATTAGTGTATAATTTAATTGCTTTCTTTGCGAGTAATGTTTATATCAATTTTTAGGTGTTAGAATTAATATGAATGAATAAAAGCATGTTAGGTGAGATTAATTTGAAATTTCTATTGATGTGTGTTTATTTCATATTAGTGAGTATTTGTCATAACATTTGATATATTTATGTTAAAAGTGAGTTTTTGTAAAATATTGAAATGAAACTTGTTATTGATTTGAAAGTGGGGTGTTTAAGTGAGAAAATTATATTATTATGTGAGTTGCATTCACTGTGGGTTGAGTTATTTTTATTTCTTTTTCGGGACCATGTTGCCTTTTTCATACACTGAGAAAAATAAAGAGAAAGTTCGTTGTCTTACCATTAAAGTGGAAAAACCTAATCAGGGATACACTATAATTGCATAAAAAGTATTGGCGGATTATAGCATAAGTTTTACAAGATAGTCCTATGATTTTTTTTACAAAGCCATGAGAGACACATGTCTCAAATTTTTATTGAGCGGTGAGTTGTGAGTCTTTGTGTGTGTGAGTACATGCATGTGTTCATTGGCTTACATTGCATTGACATTGCATTACATTATTATTCTGTGGCATAAATATTACACTTGCAGGCACTGCACAACATCACATATATCGTTTTATTTTGGACACTAACTCGTACACACCATTTTTCTACTTTTATATATACTTTTACTCTAGCTACCGAGACTAATGAGTAGCACTGCTGAGGGTGACATTATCCTTATATATATTCCTTCTGGCAGATTTGTACTTGGATTTTATTTTGTTGTATTAGCCTCATATTCATGTTGTATTTATTTAGAGGCTTAGTGTGATGTATCTATTTTGTGCTATTAGTGGTTTACTTGTAGACGTGATATATTTTGTACCTGAAGTGTTTTTGTATTACATTCCGTTGTCACTCTTTTGGCAGGAGTCATGTTTAGGGTGAAAACGGAATATAATATACATTATCAGTATTGGAACATGTAGCTCATTATATATTTTGTAAATTTGGCATTTATTTTTATCTATGTGATTAGTTATTCATTTCTGAGCACTTTGATATATGCGAGCATGTTGTAGAATGTGAGATTGGCAGGTTGCGGTGTTAGTGTGGATTTCCTATTTTTATTTCCAAAATTAATAAATATTTTTCATTCTCTTTTACCTAAAAAGGGAATACACTCACCCTCCAAGATTTCTAACAGGTTTGAGGCTTGCCTCAGGTCTTCTAGGAAAATTGGGGCGTAACACCCAACTTGGGTCAAAAACTTTCAAAAACACTCATAATCATTCCTAGACACATATAAATGTATTTTGCAACTTGCGGGCTTGCGTTTGAAGGTGTAAAATTGCTCATACATTTCATAATGCAACTTCGGACAAAACCCGTCAAATACACCACATCTCCACATTCCCGAGACTAACCCCACTCGAAACACTCCACATAATTCCTCCGTATCATCAAATTTATTATACAAAATAAAATAATATATTATAACTCATAAATATTATTATATATCAATGCGAAATTATTTTACGTAATTTATGGGACGTTGCACCCTTCATTATCTCTACCCTTGCTCTTTTTTCAAATTGTTAAATTCAATGGTATAGAAGTAAATTGAATTTTTTCTCATTTTTCCACTGATTTGATTAGGGTATGTAATGTTATCATAAAACCATCTCATTCCTCTCATATCGATTTGCTAGTTCATAGTAGTAAATAATGCATTTCATATTGTGAAAGGGAGTAAATGGCATTCCCCATTGTTTTGATGATGTCATATACCAATACTAAAAAAATTAGTTTTTCAATTTTGAGAATAATATTAATATTTGAAATAAGTGACATGTAATAAACAAGAAAGTATGTTTAGGGATTGCGGTGTGGGATTTTCAAGAGAGAAAGGAGCAGGTGAGATTTAGGGAAGGAGGGAAAGAGAAAGGAGGGGGTGACTTTGTCATGAACTTAATTTTAATTAAAAAGATTATAACAAAAGGATAGTTTCAGTATTCTATAAAAGGTGAGCGGGGTGAATCAAATCATACTGTAGATGAGGAATGCTAATCGAAACGGAGTGGTAGATGAGGGGGTAAAGTGAAATTTATGCAATTTATAATTACAATAATTACATGAGTTGAACTAACCATTGAAAAGTCACCTGCAAAAAAAGGTTGCTTATGCAATCGCATACAAGATTTTAACCTCATAACTAATTGACTTAGGATAACTTTAAAATGATATAATTAAGTTTCATTATTTAAAATGTATCAGTTCCTAGTGGCGTGTATTGCACCCCTAAAAATAAAAATTATCCAAATCAATGCCCTAATTCTCCTATTTAAGGGAACATGCCCAAATTACAGCGTAGTGAGGACAGGAAAAACAAGAAGAGGCCGCGACACCATCAACTAAAATGAAAGTTTATATGACTCTTTTGGAGGCCAAAGTAAGGGTTATACATTTTCAAAAATTTAATTAGAGGGGCGATCATGTAATGTTTCTATAGTCAAGGGAGCATGATGTAAACTAGAGGTGTTCACGGATCCGTTTTTGGCTTGGAATGGAAACGAACCGATCTCCATCAGTTGTGCAATTTTAGAACCAGAACAGAACCAGTAATGACCTAGAAAGAAATAGAACCCAAACCACCGGTTCCAAATCAGTTTTGGTTCGATTATGGTACTGGTAGATTGGTTATGGTTCTACGTTGGAATAGGAACCAATACAAAAATATCTATCATATATCCCTCATATGACTGGGAGAAAATTTTTTAACTTATTGATACAAATTAGTTGGAAGATTGAAAAAGAAAATCTTATAATTGAACCTATTTTTTGGATAGACAATCGACTCTAAATTATCTCTTCCCAATACCAAAGTTTGGAAATTGGATGATTAGATTGAAAAATATGTATAATATGCAATTATCAATGTATATATACATAATTTATAACTATACATATATACCAGGTTTCATATGAGTTCCGATTTTGGTTCCGATTCAATCCGGTTCCAGTTCAGTGCTGCTTCTAAAATATTAGAAATCGGAAATCGAAACAAATTTTTTGGTCCTATAAGTTTTAGAACTAGAACCACACCGAAACTTGTATAGAACCAAACCAAAACCTGAACAATATGCTTGAATTCGGTTCAGTTTCCGGTTCTATCAGTTTTTTGTTCACCCCTAATGGAAACCATGCCTGCATAGGGAAAATTGCATGAAAATTCATGTGACAAAATGAGACATAAAGAAAGTGTATACATTTATTTAATTTTTTTATAATTTTGAGAGACCAATTCAATTTAAAACTTGTATCCTTGCCAAAGAAGATAGCAGCCACGCTTGTTTATTTCTAAATTTTGGGGGTCAATGATGGTCAGAATTGAAAAATTAGGTGGAAAAATTAGGTGTCTAATGAAAGGATCTTGGAAATTTACTATTTGAGATTTGATGAGGATGTATCATAGAATGGTATGAGATCTATTAAACAAGATATGCAAACTTAAAGGAAAAGAACGTAGTGGGGGAGACATCACAAGGATTTTTTCTTCATTAGAAGATTTTATTTGTTCTTTTGTAAGGTTGCATATGTATCTACAAAGTCAAATTGACACAATAAGTACCTACACCAATTTTGCCTAAAGAAGCTTATTCATTCTACTACAATAAAATAATAGAATTTTTCTTCAAATAAGATGTACAGATTTTTATACAATGAGGATTGGATGAATGATACGAATGCATATATTATGGTCCATGCCTTGTTATGCCCATAATTGAGTTGAAAGTACAAAGACGTGATAATTTTTTGTATTCTCATCTATACAAGGAGTATTACAATTTACTTGATACTAACACACTAAAGGCATGGTTACAACAAATATAAGCCGTCGGGTATGAAGATACAATTTTGTTAGGCACGTTTGAAAAGATATGGATTTTGGTATATATGTTTACTTTCACATTGTCATGTATTTATATAACAACATAACATAAATATCACATCCCGGAATTTCGGCCGTGTGCAAAATGCATTTCTTTGGTAACTTATATAACCAAACATTATAAAATGTCGCATCTCGGAATTTCGAATCCTGGAATATCAACTAAATACTAACTAATACATTATTTGACAATCATAACAAAAGTTCACACATTATTATTATTATTAGATATTATCTTGAATCCCAATACATCACAAACAAATTAAACAATTCAGGCCAAACCATTACTCACTCATTATACAAATATCTCGCCATACAAATAAAGAGTGCAATAATAGTTTCAGCCTAATTTGGCCACCAATAGATAAAATGGATAACTACACACGCACTGACATGCCTATTACACTAGTGACCCTCCGCAAGATCAAGCAATGAATACTCGGTTTTTTGGTACTCTTCACTGTCATGTTTTTCAAGGCCAAAGAAAAATATGACAGATAATTCCAAGTATATAAACAAATACATATACATCTCTAAGTGTTACAATACATAATACAAGATTCAATTAAATTATTAAGATCATTTAGGTTCATAACAATAATTTCGTATTTGCAACTTGTCACAAAAGCCTCCGCCGTCATCCGTATCATGTTCGAACCAAAATTTTGATAAATCAGACTTAAGTACTCTGCATTTAAATTATTTTATTAGGTATTTGTTTACTCCATTATAAGATGCTAAACGTGCATACTTAATCCAATCGACTCCATTAACCACATTAACTATTTTCACCGCCTTTCACTTTTCGCTCGTATGATTTGCAAGTTCACCACCCACAGGTGTTATCCAATTCATAATACACATTTTGTAATACAAATTTTTTATTATCTTAACCCTTTTTACCATGTCGTAACTCATGCCGTAAAAGTAACTAAGTAATTATTATTTACCCTATGGTAAAAGTAACTGTCGTACCCTGAATCCCCATAAACCCGAGGACGTGAGCTCAATAAAAAAAAAAAAGATAGAATGAAATATCATATACAAGATTCCAAAAGAAAAATAAAGTATAACTATGCCAACCTCAACGTATCTATCTGCCACTACAGGACATTTATACTCACATTCTACAGCCACAACATATCAATATCAGCGAGAAAGTAAAGCTACTCTAAAAAGATGGTAGAAGACCAGTGCTAACACCAGAAAAATACATATATATCTGATACCAAAGTAAACTTGACAGTTTACAATATATAATACCACAAGCTGTATGCTTACCAAAAATACATCATAATGGAAGGTATACATATGTTTTTCATCTCGTGTAACAGCAAAATTATATTTATACTTTCGCCAAGATATATCCACTACACTGCTACTACACCACTATTAGAGTACACTAATACAAAAACTGAAGTACATAAAAGTAAAGCGTGAACACATGTGCCAAAAGTATATGTCCATCTTCAGTATAAGTCCCTAAGCATGATCTAGCCCCGCCTCCGCACCTCTAATGCCACACATATATATATAAGAAAGAACATGGAAAACAACATACGGTTAGCCAAGTAACTCCTCTATAAAAGAGACACTAGGCTATATGTACATGATTTAACTATATATCAACATGTATAAATATCATGAACATAAATATGAATATGATCATGAATGTCACCCCCACCCACCCCCACACATCACACACACTAACACCACATATTTTGGG
>MKEJ01076028.1:0-11004 GCA_001753735.1 Embelia ribes
TCACAAAAATGAAGAAAACAATTCTACTAGATCCAACACCATACATTCTCTATATTCTCACCATGATCCTACTAATGTCTGATAAATATCTCGCAAACCCGAGAGACCAAGTCGTTCAACTCATATGCGGGCACCAACGAGAGGAAAATGGGACCATATACGTCTCCAATTTCGTCGCTACAATGGAAAACATAAGCACACAAATGCGAACTTCTGGTTACGGTTTAGCCATTACGGGCTCGGGGATCGACACGAACTATGGCCTCGCCCAATGCTACGGAGACCTATCACTAGTCGACTGCGTTTTGTGCTATGCCGTGGCCCGTACGGTCCTGCCCGGGTGTTTTCCTTATAACGGGGGACAAATTTACCTCGACGGGTGCTTTATGAGGGCGGAGAATTACTCGTTCTTCGATGAGTACTTGGGGCCGCTGGATAGGGTATTATGTGGGAACACGACTAGTAATAGTTCAATTTTTGAAAATTCGGCTAGGATGGCTGTGACTGGAGCAGTTGAGAGTGCGACGAAGGGTAACAAGGGGTATGGGAGAGCTGAGGTGATGCCTTCTGGAGCGACGAATGGGTCAGCCTATGTTTTGGCTAATTGTTGGAAGACAGTGAATTCGAGTGGGTGTAGAGAGTGTTTGGAGAATGCGTCTAAGTCATTGTTGGGGTGCTTGCCTTCATCAGACGGGTGGGCGTTATATACGGGATGCTTTATGAGATATTCCAATACGAACTTTCTCAATCCCGTGCAGAAAACTGGAAATTCGAAAGGTAATTGCTTTTCCATCGATAAAAAAAAAAATTGTGGGAAATAATTTGCAAAAATTTTTCAACTGAACAATGCGAGAGTGACATTTTCCTTGTGGGCTTATGCATAACCCTTGAATTCGTATAGTTTTTCTTTTACAAAACTTATTATTATTATTATTATTTTTAATTTTTTTGTGACTTTTTCACAGGGAAAACTATGGTGATAGTGGTAGCAGTGGTCAGTTCTGTTGTAGTTTTGGTGGTTATTGCTCTAATTGGAGTTTATATTTGGAGGCACAGAGTAATCCAGAAGAAAAGAAAAGGTGCGAAATTCTTATTTTACAAAACACATTATTTCAAAAAAAATAATTCATAATACTTAGCGAATATTAAATCCTAACAGAGATATCTCCAAATTTCCTCATTTTATTCTTATGATTGTCCAGGATCAAACGATGCAGAAAAATTGGTTAAGACCCTTCATGATAGTAGCTTAAATTTTAAGTATTCAACGCTTGCAAAAGCAACTGATTCATTTGATGATGCAAATAAGCTTGGTCAAGGAGGATTTGGAATTGTTTACAAGGTATGTTTTTAAATTCCGATAAGCATTTATTATTTATTTCTTGCCTATTCAAGTTTAGCTTCCGGTGAATGTGCTTTACGAATAAATTTATTGTTTTTCCAGGGAGTTTTATCCGATGGTAGAGAGATTGCTATCAAGAGGCTATTCTTCAACAACAGGCACGGAGCAGCCGATTTCTATAACGAAGTGAACATAATAAGCAGCGTTGAGCATAAAAATTTAGTCCGCTTATTGGGATGCAGTTGTTCAGGACCCGAAAGCCTACTTGTTTACGAGTTTTTACCAAACTTGTCTCTCGATCGTTACATCTTCTGTAAGTAAAAGTTGAAATTATGAACACTACTTTTCAAAATTTGTGTCGAAGTGACTAATGAATGTGTCGAAAATCGAAATAACTGTAACAGGTTCAGACAGAGGCAAGTCACTCAATTGGGAGAAGAGATACCAAATAATTATCGGAACGGCGGAAGGTTTGGTATACCTTCACGAAAACACCAACACGCGGATTATTCACAGAGATATAAAAGCGAGCAACATATTGCTCGACTCGAGGTTGAGAGCCAAGATTGCTGATTTTGGCTTGGCAAGGTCTTTCCAAGAAGACAAAAGCCACATCAGCACCGCAATTGCAGGCACTTTGTGAGTACTTTTCCGTTTAGACTTTTGAGTAATTCTGTCTGAGGCTTCTCATGTATGCAAACTTACCTCTCGATTCTTAGTAATTTTAGTAATACAGTATATTAGCGCATTTTTAACCTTGATAGTTACTGCTTAAGAAGACATTTACAAAAATAATGCATTTACGAAATTGTGGTTTACGAGCAGGGGATATATGGCTCCCGAGTATTTAGCCCACGGACAACTAACGGAGAAGGTCGACGTATACAGTTTCGGAGTTCTTTTATTGGAGATAGTAACGGGAAAACAAAACAGTATGAGCCAAAATTCAGAGTCCTCTCAAAGCCTGGTTACTATCGTAAGTCCTCCAATTTTCAGTCCCAAAAAAATATTGCTAATGTTACGCTAAATATAGACTGAAATTCATCGCATATTTTCCTTTTAAAAAAAAAATAAAACAGGTTTGGAAGCATTTTCTGCAAGAGAAAGTGGAGGAATTGTTCGATCCGAACTTGATGTTGCATAACTACTATTACAACAGCAACATTAAAAACGAGATATCGAGAGTTGTACATATAGGCTTACTATGTACTCAAGAGGCTCCGTCGTTACGACCATCAATGTCAAAGGCGTTACAAATGCTGGCTAAGTTCGAAGAAACTCTCCCTCTGCCTGGTAATCCCCCGTTTATAGACGAAAACATGATGGAACTGACAGATACATGCGAAAATCCGTTTGAGAAACTCATTTCTGGTACCTTGGATTCAGTTGCGACAATTGAGTTTAGCGGTTTCCACCCTAGGTGACGCCTAAGCAGGACTGCGTCAAAAAGTGCAGGACGATGCATGTGGGGTAGTTGCAAATTTTCAAAATCGTGAGTACACAGCAGAGTCAATATGTATATTAGAACATGGAATTGGAAACTTGAGATACATATGGTATCAGATATTTATACACAATTTCCTTTTTTCCCAAGAAGATTGAGCTTTTTTGTTCGGGTCGACAACTCGATTACCCAACCCTAACAAGAATATCAAGAATGTAGTTCTGTTGCTTGATAAAAATCCATATATCGGACCGTGCGACCTCAAGACCAAGGAAATATTTTGCCTTGCCAAGATTCTTCAATTGAAAAGTATTAAAGACAATAAAATTTTCAAAGAATTGATTGTGGATAAATCATTGCTAGTGATAAAGAGGATCATCAACAGAAACAATCATTGTTGTAAAAATTTCAGACCAAGCATAGGTAATTACGGAATTATCATTACGAGACAATAGAAAATCTACAGAAATAAGTAGTTGCGATCGCTTGGCATACTAGGAGGAAGAGACATGTGCACATCCTTGTGAACATCACCATGCAAAAAAACGTTATTAACATTAAGTTGTTGAACGAATTATCGCAGTGGCGACATCCATAACACTAGGCCCGGCCCTTGGAAATTCAGGGTCAGGATGAGCAAAAAACGATGGGCCTTTTATATAAATAAAAAATTTCAAAATTTAATCAACCAATATCAACACATTTTTATTTATTATTCTATAAAAATTACATATCATATAAAATAATTTATTCTTACATTTTGATATGCAAAGTCATCAATTATGCACTTAAGGTCGATATTTTTCAACATTTTTTTTCAATACTCAAGATTGTTAAACAGAACAAATTAAATTGTAATAACGAAAAGTGTTACCATTTAGAGTAATTTTATTTTTAGAAAATAGATTATAATTTAAGATAATTATGAGAATTTTAGTTAATCAAAATGATTTAGCGGTTTATTAATTAAAAATTATGAAAAACAATCAGTAGCAATTGAGTATCTCGAACACCCAAATTGATACAGCGAAAGCTAGAAATAGGTTAAGTCAATTATAAGTAAGTTCGTAAAAAATTTGGGAATTTTTGGAGACTCTTATACCCGAGTTAGGAAATTTGGATAAAATATTATCTAATAATGAAAAAAATAAAAACATATAAACAGACAATTACCTACATAGAAAAATTTTTGGGCCCCCTAGAATTTTTGCAGTTTCTCCTATCTCTTTCGATTTTTCAGAATGTTTTTAATAAAAAAAATAAAAATTGGACGCCTTAGAAATTTTGGAGCCATGGGCAATTGTTCTGGCTGTCATACCTCAGGCCCGGGCCTATCTATCGTGTATAAATTTCATCAGGTTAGTCTTATATATGGACCTGGCCATAAAGCAAACTACTCATGTGTTGTTCTAGCTTAGGTCAATAAAAATTCCGCTCGAATTTGGTTCAAATTTAAACGAGCCTAGCTCGAATTTGATTGGGAACTCGTGATTGTTAGCGAGCACGAGCATAAAATAGCTTAGTCATTAGGGACCTGAACCACTGAAATGAATTTAACGTTCAAGCACATAGAAAAGCTCTGTCGTTAGGGACGGGAACCAATAAAATGAATGCAAATTATTTGTTATTATTATTATTATATATATATATAATAATAATAATAATAATAATAAAATATAAAATACACATGATATAATTAGCATAGAGTGGCTTGCTTTATCATGGTATTCTGCTCTTAATTACATTAGCTTGGCGTAGAGTAAATGATGATGGTTTCATTGCTGGTTTTGCATTACTCATTTTTAGTAAATTTTGAAATGTTTCTTCTTTCGAGCCATGTGGTTGAGCAGAGCTTTGGGCTAGCTTGTGAGCCAACCTGATAATGAGCATAAGCCCGAGTTGAGCTCGAGCACGAGCTGGAATGTTAGCTTGAGTTCGATCTTGAGAATTCTAAGGTTCGAGTTGCTCGGTTCGTGCTTTCCCCTCGACATCAGGCTAAAATAAATGATAAAAATCTTATCCATTGACAAAAGTGTTAGTTTATTTAGGAAGGCATAAGTCCCACTTATGAAAAAGATAAAACTTGTCAGCTTTTTAAAAAGATTGAAATAAATTACTTTTTTCAAAATTTGGGGATTTGGGTGTTTCAACTGAACTTAAAAGAATATTCACAAAGTATTTTGCATTTAATTTTTATATATCTTACTTTATAGAAACTTATTTTTCTTAATATAAATCCAAAATTTTTAAATTCCTCACATAAGTATTTCTATAAAATTATTTAAAAATACTAGAATAATTTTATATATTATAGTGAAAAAATATTTTTCCTAATCTTAACCAAGGTTTAATATTTGATGGAAAAAATATTCTTTAATAAAAAATTGTTAATCGTGTTGAAAAATCAATTATAAAATTTATGAAATTTTTTCCAAAAATACAAAAAAAATATAAAGATTATTGTGAGATATTTCTGATTCAAGATTTCTAATATGAGAAAACAACTCAGAGAAAGTACTATATTTGGAAAGCCTGACGGGAATGCACCAAGTACCAAATAGAACTTTGGTCCAAACTATGGGACTATTAAAGTAATTCACCGTTATTTTAGCAACTTTTGAGAAAAAAAAAAAATGCATCATTAAATAGTGAGAAAAATGACTAATGTTGTCAAGAAGAACCTGTAGACCTCCTATAGTACTACTTTACATTTAGTATCCAATAAAGATATTTTGCAAAAGTCTTCATATTCACCAAAAGTTTGGTTCTTTTGTTTTATTTTTTTGTCCTGGATTTGTGATCATTGTCATTAACGTATAAAATATATATCTGTATAAAAACATGATAGCAATCATATTCCAAATTTGCAATCAATGAGGGACACTTTCATTTTCTTGTAACTATCGATTTAACACTTCAATATAAAAAAAATTATTTCCTTAATACGGGAACTATTAGTTAAAGATGATTATGTACCATAGAAACATAACCTCGATTAAGGTAATTTATATCAAAGTTTTTTTCTTTTTTTCGGTTTGTGGAATTAAAAGCTTTTACCCTCCTTTTCGGAACTTTTTACAAAGCCAAATAATCTCCTTTAACCAAATACCTTTCCTAAATAAAGAGGCTAAAAAAAGGCCAAGTAAAAATGCAAATAAAGCTTTTTTAGGCATGCTAAGCATTAGTGGGACCCAGCATGTGCAATTGTTTGCAAGCCAAGTTGGAATCACACCCGTGTGGCCACGTGGATAAGCACCTCCACTTTGCCCCACCTTATCCATGTTATTTTCATGAACAAAATTAAATAAAGTACTATAGGCAAAAATAAATGAATGGCAACATAGGATGGGAGCATGAAAATTTTGATATTGAAATATATATTGCCATACGTGGTTAAACAAGAAAGTTTGGAATTATTAATTAACAAGTACAAATGCGAATTAAATATTTTGATAATTCGGAGAACTAATTTTTTCCATTAATTGAATTATTTTTAAAATCGTTGTAATTAACATGTTCATATATGTAATTGTCAACTACTGACCAAGAATTATATTTTTTGAAACAGTTGTACCTAACATGTCTACATATGTAATTGTTAATTGCTGACCAAAAATTGTGTTTTAAATCGGAAATGATAGGTTCTATAAAAGCATATTTTTTTTAACAAAGGTAAAAACTGTATTTTTTTTTTAGCAATACCTATAATTATGATGACAAAATCATAGTTCTAAAATTTGGGCAAGTCATTTCAAACTAAAATAAAATATCATGGTGACAGCGAACGTGAGCTTTCAATGCCACTTATTCTTGCTTGAGTTATCATTACCATTTAAATTTCTATCCCACGTGTCTCTCACTCTTACTTAATCTTAAACTTTTTTCCTATTTTCTTAGAATAATATTCTTATTATTTTAGACGTTCCACTCACAGCTCTCCTTATAATATTTCCCCAACTATTATAGACAACTCTCATATTTTGGCAAGTATAATTTTAATTATTGCATCATACTTTATAATAACTATTAAAAGTAAAAAAGTATAAAAAGGTATAGTTGATTGGTTTAATCAAGCAAGTTTATATTTAGCTCCTTCCAGCTGGCATGGCAAGGGATTTGCTCTCAATACATAATTTTTTTTCTTGTAATATACAAAAAAAAAATTGTGTACGAAATTACTGTATTTTAAGGAAAAAAATTATTATAAATTAAGGATAATTTATTATATTAATTTTAATAATAATTAAATTAAAAATATTTATAATAATTTATTTTCAAAATATAATAATTGTTGTATATTAGATGTAAAAAAATTTCTCGAATTGAGATGACTTCCCATTTTGTTTTTGTGTTGGCAGTGGGAAAATACAAAATAGGATTGTACACCCTTTGATTTGTTATCTCAAAAACATTAAGTACATATATATGTAATAAATTCATCTGCCAACTTTTCTGGCCCCCTGCTTTCCTGTTCCCCCTTTGTCTTTGAAGCTTGCAGCACATGGAATTTGGTGCCCAATTAATTACAAAGTCTAACTCTTTGGTCACAGTTAATTAATCCTATGGCTACATGTAGAATATAGTACTCCCTCCACAAATTACTCTCTCGTTCCAATTTAATAATTTTATATTTATTTTTAATTATTTCTCATATATAGTTGAATTTCTATTTTAGTGATTAAATTAATAAATAATAAATTAGATTGAGGGATGAGAAATGATAAATTAATTAGTTCTCCTAAAAGTTATGAATTTAAGATGATAAATTAGAAAGAATTAATGAATGAAAAAACTAAAAGTGTTACGTTGAGGGATGAAAAATGCACCATCCTTAAGGGCTAAAAGTGCATCGTAATACTAAAATTGGGACAAAGGTGAGACACAGGCCATAGTATAGGGGTAAATTTTAAAATTAACCAAGAAATAAATTCAAAATCTTAAATTTCCAAAGATCTAGGACATAGAACCCCTAAATTTCAAAACCAAATTAGGGATATAAATGATACGAAATATATTAAACGAAATTCCTGAGGATCAAAGGTTTGAGAAAAATACATACATCGCATGTTTGGTCAAGCACTATCTTTTGATTTGAGCCCATTTGAAGTAAATTTTGAATCCTCCTGTGAAATAAAAACAAGAAATAATTAATCAATTTATTAAGTAGTTAAATGAATAAAAGCCAAGGAATGGATTTGAAATTGAAAAAGGAAAATTAGAAATGGAAATTGGAGAAGAAGATGACTCACTAGCTTAGCTGAGAGAAGTTTATTCCTCAATCTTTCTGTGTGGCACTATCCTCTATATAACCATGTATATATAGACTGTAATACTCAAATAAGTTGGTACTTGTAATGATTGCTCAATTAATGTTATTTTGATTATGGTAATAAAATTACTTTAACAACATTAATGGCATATTTGATACCGTCCTCATATTGGAACATGGTTGAACTAGTCATTTATTCTTCTTTGCTATTTTTCAAAGCCTAATTACTTAGAGTACTAACATTTTTAGAAAATAAAATGATTTTATATAAGTTTACAAAAAATAATAATAATATTAACATGATGACATTGTATTTCAAATTGATATTATATATTTTGGGATAATGTTCAAGATTTAACTTTAGAGGATAATTTATTTCTTAATTTTTGAATTTTACTACCAAAAGATAGTCATAAAGTAACCAGTCACAATTAATCCGGGGGTAAGAATAGTCGTCATAAAGTTGCAAAATGCTTACCGAGCCTTAGTGTACACTGTAATATTAAATTTTTCTTCAATTTTTTTTTTGTGCGAAACATATTTAGTATGTACTTTACATGCAACGTCTATTTCTTTATTTTTATTTTTATTTTATTTTGTTGTTCGAAACATACTTAGTATGTAAATTTTCCTTTTTTTTTTTTGTGCGCAAAAAATTTTAGGACGTCAGGATTGTAGATGTACTCATACTGGCAAATCATATATAATTAATTTGAAAATTTATCTTTGTGATGTATCGTAAAAATTGTGAGAGGATGCCACGTAATTGGAACTTTCTATAACAGTGAAGAGTTTCTAGTACTGTACTCATAAGTCCATAATGCATTCAAATAATTGGTTGTATTTTATAAGTATAAAAAATAATTTTTTTAATTACATTGTAATAAAATGTAATTTTTAGTTGTACTTATAAGTCTTATAATGAACTAGGTAAATATTAGAAAACATACTCATTTGAGACTAGAACAACCTAGAATATGCGAAAAGTATATTTCCTTTTTTGAAAAAATAATGGACCAATATAATTTAAAAATACTTATATGTATTAAAAATATATTTTGCTTACTACAACAAATATTGTCACGCCTCCGAAATTCTAGAACCTGAGCACGTAAAATTCTAGAAAACATTATATAATTTCATGACAGACCACCGCCAAAAACTACCATAATGCCAATCTTCTTGCCATGCATATAATGTGAGATGACAAATACAAGGTAAAAATATGATCTAAGTACATAATATTCCAAAAGTACGAGCCTTATTGCACATAATTAGTGAAAAGTGGCTCAATAAGTTACAAAACACATGACTTAACGACATACTCATGGAACAACCAAACTAGTAGATGCAAATCAAGCTGCGAGAAGGAGCCGCTTCATGGAATGCTTCGCCCTGATTACTTACATGCCTACAATGTATTTTTCTTGATCTACCAATTGATAAATAAAAGGCAGACATAATTAGTCTATGAATAGTATTCGCTAGGTTAGTTATAGAATAAAAGCAAAACATCACATATCACCATAACCGTTATAGCAAACATATAAACACTATATTCACCAAGGTAAACACGCATCTTACTGCAACTATATACTCACACAATTCTTATTCCAGGTATAATATTATGTTGGGAAATATACATACACCTCGAGACTGCATTTCCTCAGATTTTTTACATAAAGATTTTAGTGGGTTCCCTACCACATCTTAGGTCTCACGTGAGATCGAAAATAGAACTTAAACAAGAGTTTATCTCTTGCTCTAGATTATTTTAGCCAAAAATTAAAATTTTCAAAAAGTGGACCGCGTGGTCCATATTTTCTGTCACAATATCATTTTTCACAAAGGTCGCCCACCGCGGCCCTTGTTTCACAAAAAATACCAATTTCACAAAATGCCAGATAATTTCTCAAAAATGCCATGCAGCATTTCCCAACAAATATTACTAATACACACATTTCGCCATGCAACATAATACCACACATATTCACCATATGCTTACGGCATATATTACTTCAAACGCATGTAGAGAATTACTCTCATATATCATACACAATATGCACATCTTAGCATATTATACACTACACAAATCTACACCCAATAACACATATATATTATATAATAATTATCGTACGACCTACTGTCCATAACTAACCGGTACCCAGTAGTCTTATAGCGATTTTAGAAGCCTTACGTTGATTCTTCTTGCTCACCACGCTGTTTTGACAAAGTATTATCAAGCTCTTCGATTTCCTGGACTTGGGGGTGATTTACTATTGAAATAATAGGCATGCAATCCATTGTTAATTTATACCCAACTGTATCGATTGACTAATTCAATATTCCAGTCGACTGATGGTTGTGTATCTGTTAAAATCAGTGTTTTCATCTTCTAAATTGAGTTCCAACACTAAGGTTTTAGTTATAAGGTCTTCCAGACTTCATTTTAAACATATGCTTGGCCATTTTGTTGAGTAAAATGACGAATTTTCTCAAAATACAAATTGTTTATTTTGGACAAGACATATCAATCGACTATTAAGGCTTATCAGTATACTAATTGCCTCTGTTTCAGCTATAAAAATGAGGTTTCATTGTTGAAAACGATTTTAAGTATTGAATTGATCATCATAATGGCTTATAAAGGATGCATACGTCACATGCACAACTGGTTTTTAGAGAACAAAGGAACTTTTATCAAAATGTAATTTGTTTTACACATAATCTTCGATAAAATGTCATAATTCACTTGGTTGCAATGTGAATGCTTCGATTATTTATAATTTCATAGGCGGAAATTCTAGTTATTACATCTTGTTCTAGGCTTGATAAGGTAGACTTTTGATATAGGTTGTCATTGAAGTTGAGTTGAATTGCTAGATCAAATGGTGCCCTATATTTTCGGCCAAAAAGGGGTAAATTTGAGAAGTGTTTTGATGCAGATTT
>MKEJ01076029.1:0-10133 GCA_001753735.1 Embelia ribes
TTGGGTCCCTACAACTAAATTTTTAACACTAACAACCCACCAAACTAAATTTTCTTCCAGGGCGCTGCCCCTGAAACCCCGCAAGGGGCGCTGCCCCCTTGACCCCTGCAACCTTTCCGGGAAGGTTGACCACCCGAGGTCGTTGCGGCAACAAAGGTCGTAGAAGGTAACTATGATGCATAATGAAAGCAATGCTAATAATATACACTCTATGACAATAATAAAATGCGAAAATTAACTTGGGAATTTCCGGGACGTTACAAATCATTGTGGGGTACTCTGGCACTATTTGTGGCTAAAAAGGATGGGATTATGCTGTTGTGTATTGATTATCGGAAGTTAAACAGAGTGACTATCGAGAATAAATATCCCTTACCTCGAATCGACGATTTATTCGACCAACTTCGTGGATTGAAGTTCTTCTCTAAGATTGACTTGCGTATGAGTTATCATTAGCTTCGTATACATGAGGAAGATATTCAAAGATTGTCTTTTTGACTTGGTATGGACTTTTCAAATTCCTTGTTATGCCGTTCGGTCTTATGAAAGCTCTAGTTGCCTTTATAAGTTAGATGAACCGTATCTTTCAGCCGTATCTTGATCATTTTGTACTTGTGTTTATTGATGATATATTGGTGTATTCGCCTATCGGAGAGGCGCATCGTGAACATTTACACATTGTGTTATTGACACTTGGGGAGCATAAGCTATATGCTAAGTTCTCCAAGTCCGAATTGTGATTATATTTTGTATTACTCCTTATTGTTGTCTTAAGTGGCTAGTTGATGTATTAGGCAAGAATAAATTGTAATATACATATATTGCGTTGATCAAGCATGCAACTTGTTGTTATGTAAATATAAAGTTTATTTATGACGTTGATTATAAATTATTGCAGGCAGGCTATATTGTATTACTTTTGAGCGTACTCTGATATTGTTATACTTAAGAATGAGTTGAACAGTTTGACATTGTAACGTTATTTTTCTTTTCATTTTATTCTCTAAAAATATAAATTTTATATTTTTTTACAAAAAGAAAACAACTCACATCCCCGGATCTTACAGAATTCAGGTTGCAATAATTATTCAGAGTATTTGGACCACAATTTGGGAAACAAAACCATAATAAATAATTGAAGATTTATAAAACTGCTATCACAACAATACAAGAAGGATTTTTCAAAAGAAAGTAAATTAATGCTCAACGTGTACATTGCATTCTCGCACGGCCTCTCTCAACATGCATTCCAATATTGCTTTCATTGATAGGATGAGCACAAAGTAGACGAGTCACGATTCCCAAATAGGGGCATGCTATGCCAGTAGCATCCGTAAGATTTCTTCGCAAAGATTTCTTTGTTGTGAACAACAAAGATTTCTTCGCAACCAAGTCATAGATTTTATATATTAATTTTATCATCATTTTGTAATTAGTTCTAGTCATTTTCTATAATTAATGTGTCAAAAAGTAAAAAAGAAAAAAAAAATTGAAAGTAGAAGTCATTTTTTGTGCTTGCAAGTCATAAAATTACAAATATTTAAATGAGATGGTCATTCCGAAGCATACTTAAATTTCATGACAAAACCACTCATATTTTATCTCGTTATTTTTATTCTCTATATGTGGTGAGGATATTCATGCTCCATAGAAAGGATTATCTTGAGAAATTTAGGGCCGTTGATTAATTTTTTTTCTCTCTCTCTCTCTCTCTTTCTTTTTTTAATTAAAAAAAAGGATATATTGCACATAGTTATGTACAACAATTTTGTGTAATTCTTTTGCTCTTCATCAGAACTCGTTAATGAAAATTATCCAGCCTGAAGGATGATCATATAATGCAACAATAAATATAGTACCTTTGAGTCTGATTAATTAGCAGGCATAGACAATAGAAATCTGAAAGAGTATAATTATAGAAAATACATACGAAGATCTGCGAATAAAAAGAAAAGGTTTATAAAGCACACACAGTGACTGCAATCCAGCAATAAACCTAGTACATACACACATATATATTTAATCATGCTACTGACTAGTACGGTATACAACTGGATAATTGGCACATGAGCACCGTTTGTAAAAGAGCTTTCACAGCTTGAAAAGATCGACCCCCGACGTGTCCAGTCGTCGTGAATAAAACATAGCAAGATATTCATCAATTGTGAAATCCTTGTAAATTGGTGGATTTTGCTGTGATAGAAGATGTTTGATTGGACCATAGAGCCTCGAAGATCCAACCGCACCTACTAAGAAGCACGCCGTTGAGATTCTAGGACCAGCTCGGTTCGCCACCACTCTGTGTTCAACACTCTTAAACTTATCATTTGATATGATCTGAAACACAATTTAAACAAAAAGCAAAATAATAATAATAATAAATGTAATTTTAGTTCACGATAGAATTTCACGTGGACACAATATATCTATGATATTGTTAAATCTAAAAATATAAAGAGTTTAAATTTATACAGCCTTAGTGAAAATTTCTTATCCAATTAGTCTTAATTAGATGCATAATACAATTGCATATGTTGTGGTCCAAATACGGATATTGTTTATGTTGTAGTCATTTCCCTAGTTACCTAGGATACAATGTTTTTCGACATTTAACAGGATACCTTTTTGAAAACGTAAATATACCTGGAGAAGATCACCAATATTGACAATTATACCCCCAGCAACCGGATGCACATTCACCCATTGATTTTCATTTATGACTTGGAGCCCGCCAAGTTGGTCTTGTAGCAGTAGAGTTATAAACGAAGGATCCGTGTGCTTGGTAGCGCCCATGGTTAGGTCCGGCTCAGGGCACGGAGGATAGTAGTGGAACACAAAATTTTTCTTCTTGTGGCATTCGATAGAAGTTAAGTAATTGGGATCTACGCCAAGAGCCTCAGATAATAACTCTAATAGGGTATTCCCCAAATTAGTGATGT
Organism: Embelia ribes; assembly: GCA_001753735.1. Classification (NCBI taxonomy): domain Eukaryota; kingdom Viridiplantae; phylum Streptophyta; class Magnoliopsida; order Ericales; family Primulaceae; genus Embelia; species Embelia ribes. The sequence goes on from MKEJ01076029.1 coordinate 2,940, forward strand.
GCTTAATGTAATCCATTGTTGAAGCCCTGTATACACAAAAGAATAAACATTATTTGAGCTGGAGGTTTAGGTAGACTTTTATTTTACTTTTTCTAGTTTTAGTTAAGGTGTGTGGGATCACAACTAGCACCCATCTTGACATTTCCCTAGAAATTCTCAAATCTGGGGACCAATCAAGCCCTCCAATTACCATAAGATATTTGAGTTATTACCTCCAATCATGGTTTAAAATAATGTCGGTTGTTGCAACGATAACGATAATGATGTTGCAATTTTTTACGTCCAATGGATGTAGTATATCGGTTGAGTAAATTGTAGCTTTGTACTTTTTCCATCTGTCCTAATCTTATTTCTTTTGTCATTCTTTTCAAATTTTTGGTGTAGCAGCTCGTAACTGCCTATATAATACTGTAACAGTAAATATAATGGTTGTGGCAGCCAATGCACCTTCAAAAATTTAACACCGCTATATCGGTGCATATCTATTTTGGTAGCAGTCCAAAACATTACATAAAGGCATGACGACCTATATTTGAAACCACAGCAAATTCAAGATGGATCAGCGAAGATACCCCTTGAATTTATGATGTTCTATTCTTAACAGATTTGGAAAAACTATTGTTTTAGATCTACATCTATCTTAAATATTCTTAGTATCCAAACACATCATCTGTTTAGTTATCTATTTGCCTGATCAATCTGTAAAAGGTCACAACATACACTGTCTAATAGTCAACGAAGCAGCTAATTTTGTGTTCACCATTATATTAACACTACTATAACAAATCACTCCATAATATGGTAAATTTATCTCTAATTAATTATTTACCTGCATATTTGAGGTAGTTCATTAGGATCAATATGTTCTGAGTAAAACATAGAAACGTTCAACGTGTCCCTCCAATTAGCTGCCCGTGATTGGAACAAATCGTAGTTACACTCATATCTCACCGCCTTCATCCGATCTCGTGTATAGAACGCCTTTTTCACCTCTCGATCTTGTTCATGAAACTCACGAATTCCACTAATCATCCCATCCTGAATACTCAATGGAATCCCATGATTAACCACTTGAAAAAATCCCCAGTTTTGGGATGCTTTTGATACCTCTTCGATAATTCTTTTCCGCTCATTTCTCATTCTTATGCTACCGAGATCAATGATTGGGACTTGAGCATCGATCTGGACTTTGCTTAGCTTTTCCGCTTCGAGCTCATCGGGTGGTCGAATAAATATTCTTGGGACTTTGTCTAATCCGGAGTCTAATAGGCCTTTAACACCAGCCTTAGATTCATCAAAATCTTTCACCTCTTTGGCCCTGTCATAGTCCATATCTCTCTCAAAGCAATGTCCTTTGGTGCAAAAATTGAAGATGGAGGGGCATTGCTATTTAAATTAAAGTCAACTATCTTGTTAGGCTGGCCAACACCAATTATTTACACCAATAATAAAAATATAATAATAATAATAAAAATAAATATAAGCAATAAATGAAATCACAGTACTCACGGCATCTGCTTTTACTGCAGCAAAGTCAATTTCGCTCTCTCTTTTAGGTGATGATCTCGGTTGAGGAGGTGGAGCCTATATCAGAAAATATAAGATTTTAAATTAAATTAATTAAAAATTTTAAAAATTAAATTTAAAATTCTAAAAATGGAGATAATAGCAGATCCTCAATTCACACCATCAGATCTATCTCAAACTTCTCCACCTTTTGGGCATCCATCCCTGAACTTGTTGAATTCCTAAAAAAGTCAAGAAAATTAAAATTTTAGATTCCTTCCATTTTCATAATCATAAAAAAGAGAGTAAATCTTTGAGATAACAAAACAGAGAGAAATAGATGGAAAACACAAATATTTGAGATGCTCACACTTTAGTCACTGCCAAGTCAGACTCAATTTCCCCCGGCTTGACCGCCGGTGCATTCCTTACCGGAGACTCGACCGGTGCCGGCAAATCCTTCATCTGAGTTTCCAAGGAAGCAAAATCAAGCATAAAAGACTGCAAATTTCTGTTCTCCGATCCATTGGTAGAATTTTTCTCCGAATTCGGTAACAAACTCTCGATCTTTGGCTGTTGATCGATCTCCGGTTTAACCACTGCGGAAGAAATGGGACTGCTTTTAGGATTTTCCGATACTTGCCTCGGTTTCTTCCTCTTTGGAGCTAAAAAAAACCACCAAATAAATTAATTGATCAAACCAGAAAAAATTTAACTGATTAAAAACTGATTTAATTAATTGAATAACAAAAAATATAAAGACAGACCAACAGCTGAGAAAGGAACCGTTGATGAGCTGGAATTCTGAGGCAGCTGAGGAGCTGTCGAAGCTGAGTTCGATATTGGTGATGAAACTACCGATTTGGATTCGTTATTGGGTCTATTGGAATCAAATTTGGCCGACGATTCAGCTTCTTTTTTCGAAGGGGATTGCGATTGGGTCATCAATCCATATAACACCTCAGCTATCTCGAACTCGAGCTCCTCGGGATTTGAGGAGGAAGCCTTCGAGCTCGATTTGGGGGGTTTTTGTTTTGATACCCCATTTGGTTTCTGCACCCAAAAGTTAAAATCAAAATCGCCCAACAAAATTAAGAGAGTGAAATAAACAGAAATGATTGAAGATGGAGTTACAAACCATTTTCTTTCGGACGGAGACGTTTGAGGAAGAGGGGGAGAGCGGCGCCATCGATGGCGACGGCGACGGCGAGGCTTGCCGGTGGGGTTGCTCCGGCGTAGCCCCGGCGCTGGAAATCCAGTTCTCGTGAGATCTCTTCGTCGACACTGAAAATTACCCCAAAAAAAAAAAAACGAAAAAAATTATTTAATATCCGATCTTTTCTCCAGATTCCTCTCTCTCTCTCTCTCTCTGTGGAATTTTACCTGATCGAGCCTTTCTCGGAACAGAAAACCCAATCATCTCGTCCGCCGGTTTCCACCCCTGAACCGGCTTAAACACTTTGCTATTCACCCCGGTTGAACCAGGATACCCTTTCCTGCTCACGTGCTGCTGCACGTGCTGGCTGTGACTCTGGTTGTGGCCGTGGTTGCTCACCGCCGGATGAGGTGGCAGCATCCTGACCATCCCTTCCTCCTCATCTTCATCGTCCACATCATCGCTCACGCTCCCCTCGGAGCTCTCCTCATCGTGCCGCCTCCTCTTGCTCCGGCTCACCCGATCCCGGTCTCGGTCCTTCTTCGACACCCGGTCCCGTAACCGCCCCGGTTCATGCATCTCCGCCGGTCCTCCGTCCTCCTCTGCATATTTACCAAAATACCCCCAAATCAGCAAAACTTATCAAATTTAAAAACAAAACAAACAGATCTGTATGTATATGTAAATTGGATACTGACCTGGTGAGTCTCTTAAGCTGCCGGTCCGATGACGCCGTCTAGAGACTCCGTTAGTTGACGCAGCCATAGCCGATGCTCTTCTCGCTTCTCTGTTCCTATCCATCGATCCTCCGCCGTTCGCCGCCGTTAAAAGTAGATACACAGAGATGATATACAGCCTTGTATCTCATCACAAGCCGCTATTGTAGCATAATAATTCACCGCCCTATCTCTCTCTATATATCTATCTCTCTCTCTGAACACTTCTGTTCTTCTCAAGTCTCTCTCTCTCTCTCTCCTCATCTTTTTATTATCGCCTTAAACTAACCCCACCCCTGGCCCACGTGGACGGCTCAGATTCGTCTCTTTTCACGCTTGTGGACGCTTGCGCAGATCTCGCCACTTCATTTCCCCGACACATCGGACGGCTGACAGGCTCTCTTTCCAGCGTGGCTTTATATTCGACGTTGATCTGCTTGGGATCTTATTGCGCATATCACGGACACGTGTCAGTTTCCGGTTTCCTCCACAAGCTTCCAATATCTACTCAATACCGATCTGCTATTAAATAAAACATTAAAATTCGTGATTAATGGCGTTTTTTATAAACTTGTGGAACAACCATTAAAAAAGACGAGAATAATTTTTATATCAAATATTACTTTTCGGTGGGCAAACAAAAAGGGAAAGAGGGCCCTTTCATTTCACTATCGGTTAACCGGCTATAACCGGTGGACATGAGTCTCTTGGAAAAAAGCTATAGGAAAAAAATAAAAGATGAAGATTACAAGGAATCCAGACGTGACCGCACTTATCGTCCTTTTTTACCGTTAATTAATAATTAATTAATTAGGAGAGAAAATATCTATAATTACATAACTGATATTTAAAAAATTATTTTTTCTAAGTCGTTAGCATACACAATTGAGCGTTTACTGGTAGGTATCAAAACTCTATCGTTAATATATAATTCTATATACATATATATATAGAGAGAGAGCGTTGTTTGGTGCCACTAACTGACAAGTAATGTAAAAAATTTATAGTAATTCAAAACCAATAAATAAATTTAATTATAAATTAGCGGTTAAAATCTCAACATTTAAAAGATATAAAAGTTGTTACAACATCCTAAAGAAGCCATAAATTATGTTACTTTACGATAGTGCTTCTGTATTTTCGTATCCCTATCTAACACGTACCGTATATGTAAATATACCACGCCCAAAATTAATTAATAGTTTTAGACAATTTTGGCTGGTAGGTAACATATCTATTTTCTTTCTGTTTTAATATTACCTTCCCTACTCTGAAAAAAGTATTCTCCTCCATTATTTCAATTATTTTTTGTTTCAAATATATCCCTTTGGTAATAACAACATTACACAAAATTTTCACCCACTCCAATATAAATTAGTGTTGGAAAAGGACTTTTATTAATTTTTAAGTAACCTAATATTTAGTAAGAAAAACTCAAATATAATTCATAATGATGGCAATTAAAGAGTCAAAATTTCTCCATCCCCACTATAATATAAACGGCAAAACATTTGGCAATTTTAGCATAACTTCTCTTTTTATTAAGTAACATTAATCATTTTATGTGCACCGTCTCTCGATTAAAAAAATAAAATGATAAACAAAAATCAATTTGACGAACAAGATGATTTTTGGAATGTTGAAAAATTAAAACTCAATTGAATTTTCTTAATTAATATTTGAGAAATTATTAATTTTTTTTTTTTTAGTGGGAAATAGAGGGGACGAATGTTAAAAATTTTGGGAGTAAATGAATGTGTAAAATATTATAAATCCTTGATCCTTTCGTTTTTATTGTTGAAATATTTTGAAAATATCATTATTGAAATATTGTTTACCAAAATATCATTATGGTAATTTTTAAGCAAATAAATTAATTAATTAATTTCAAAAAAAATAGATAAATCTATTTTAAAATTTACAATTTATTTAGATCAAAATAGCTACTAAACTTAATTTATAAACTAAATAGCTAAATACAATATACATTTTAAACAAATAAACCGAAAGTTAAAAGTTATAACAAAAGAAGCTCAGATTACACAGAGAAGATAATCTCCTTTATTTGGTCAATTGCCATTACTTCAATTTCCATTATATAGTTCCGAGTAATTAATAATAAGGATTATTTAATGTCGTTGAATCCTAACATTGCGGGGCCTTACACAATTAATGTCAATGTAGTCAAGTTATATTCCACCATCCCATTTTAATAATTTTAGCTTTTATTTTTTCAATCGGTACTAATATATTCCAAATTTTATTTTATAAAATTAGATAAAAAAATATTACTTTATTAAAATATTTTTATTTATTATATAATTATTTAATTGCTCCATCAATATTAGTTGTACAAAATGGAAATTATTAATTAGAGTTATTATAGAAATGAGAGTAGAAATATTTTAAATTTTAGTAGCATTAAGGCTTAGTTTGTTTCAATTGAAATTAATTTATGTGAAAAATATTTTTAAAATTTTTTTTTGTCTTCCTTTATTTTTTTGGGGTTTGGTTGTATGATGATTTTTCTTTGAAAATTTATCTAATAACAATACTCAAACAAAAAAAAAATCATTTCAAGTCAAACACATAAAAAATTAATTAAATCTAAACTGGTGCCAACTCATCATACTCTTCTATATCACAAATAGTTTTTTTGAATCTAATAATGATTCAATTAGAAAAAAAAAAATTGATTTATTTTACATTATGTTAAATTTAGTTGACTTATAAGATGCAATTGTTCTATATTCGATATTATTTTGTTGAATCTCATTTATTAAAAGATAAAAGTTACTTACCATGACTATAAGTTATACTACATTTTTTTTAACTTAACTTTTACTTATTTTGACATGCCTAAAGTTAAAAACAAGCATATTTAGCTTATATTTATTTATAAGTAAGTTAACTTTTAAGAATGAATCAAATTTCATAAAAGTTAGCAAAAATTGTATTAAGGTATTTTTCAGGTATCCGAAAATTATTTTTCGAAAAATTTGGGAGGATGTTATTTTTTCTAAGATTTGGAAAATATTTTTCTACAAAATAAACATCAGGAAAATACATTTTCCTAAAAAAATTATTTATTCCCATTTTTCACCAAAACAAACAATGTCTTATAGATATTTCTTAATCTTTGTGAAGAAAGGAAATAAAATATTAAAATAGAACGGAGGAGTATCTTAAATCCATAACTAATTGTAAGTGCGTGGAATAGTGATAAAAATATTATTCATTCCGCTCTATTTTAATAATTTTATATTATTTCTTAATTCGTCCCAATATATAGTTAAGTTTCTATTTTTCAAAATTAGTTGAAAGTAACTTTACTAAAATGTTCTTATTTACTATAATCATTTAATTATTACGAGTTATGGAAATTGTGTAGCATTTGTTGCCCTAATATTTTAAATTAAATTAAAATATTATTTTATTATTACAGAAATTGTAAAAATTATACAATTCTTGTATTATTGTTGTACTAATATTATTTGTCAAGTGTATACAGTATCTTAAAAATTTTATCAAGTGTGAAAGGAATCAAAGGTTGGCATTCCGAGACAAACATCAAATTTAATATCCAGTGTGAATGCAATATATAATGACAACTCGAGATAACAAATGGATAGATTATGAATTGTCCGACAATCCAGAGCCGCCGGACAACCATGTCCAGAGTGACACTTCAGACCAAAAAAGTTGAAAAAATTATAAGGCATTCACCCTTTGTCCGACGGGTCATCCATTAACTTGTCGGGCAACTTGCATCAACTTACAATAGTTGTGTCTGCTCCAATATTATCATATATTACT
>MKEJ01076032.1:0-16182 GCA_001753735.1 Embelia ribes
AGATTAGTGATCTGGAACCAAATATTGTGCAGATACCGTTACCAACTCCCTCCTGGGCAGCAAAACCATTCTTGTGGTGGATCGGATATTTGGGCCGACATTGTCAGCGGTAGTGAAGTGTTCTGTTCAGCTGGATCATACTGTCCAAGTACTGTCAAGAAACTTCCTTGCAGTAGTGGGTATTGATTTTTATCCCAGAACTCGTAGAATTTGTGCATTTTAATTTGTTTCTTCCTTCGTTTCTTTTTCCTCTTTTACATGTGTATGTGTGACATCAATGTGCTTGATTTACTGATACTAGAGTTTGGTCACTTTTCAGGCATTTCTGCAGAACTGGTTCTGTATCACCGGCAGGTAAGCTGTGTTTATGCAGTATTGATTTTCCTTTTCCTCGCAATATTTTTTTACAAATATATAAGTTAAATTAGTCGAATAAGCTAATGTGCATACTGGTTCAAAACTAACCGTGCAACTTACAATACGAAAAGTTGATCATATAGGAGATATATAAGAACATAGTCTCCATATGCTTTAGTAGAGAATGACGAAATATGAAGATAATTGTTCACCATTTTTGTTTTCCTTCTGATGCTTATAATAGTCATCACGTATGACTATGACAAGCTTATTGTGTTCCAAATCCAAGAACAACCGTCCTGCTTTAACTGGCTGGTTATGTAACTAACAATGGGAACAATTTGCAGGGTGTTTCCATTTGGCAACCTGTAAAGCAGGAACTGCGAACCAGAATATTACTGCATATGGCATCCTTCTTTTTGTAAGTCACCCGCTTAGAGTTGGACAATTTATCCAATAGTAAAGAACATTCTTGTTTCACTGGAACTAAAAGAAAAAAAAAAGAAAAGAAAAGAAGAAAAAGAGAAGTTGATTATTTTCCCTTTTCTTATTCTTTCAAATATGCAGGTTGGGTTAACTCTACTACTACTCATTTTCTACAATTGTTCAGACCGAGTCATTAGTAAAAGAGAGAAAAGGCAAGCAAAATCGAGAGAAGCAGCAGCAAGACACGTCAGAGAAACCGCCCAGGCACAACAAAGATGGAAGTCTGCGAAAGACGTTGCCAGGAAGCACGCAGTTGGACTGCAGTCCTCGCTATCACGTACATTCTCTCGTAAAAAAACCCTGAAACAACACGAACCCCTCAAGGGCCTTGGCCAAGCCAAACCAGGAACAGACGCGGCCTTGCCACCTCGTGGCAAAGATTCAGGACAAAACAACCTCACGAAGATGATGCACGACCTTGAGAATGACCCCGAAAGCCACGAAGGGTTCAACATCGAGATTGGAGATAAGAACTTGAAGAAACACATGCCAAAGGCCAAGGATTTGCACACTCGTAGCCAGATATTTAAGTACGCGTACGGTCAGATTGAGAAGGAAAAAGCTTTCCAAGAGCAGAACAAGAACATGACTTTCTCAGGAGTTATCACGATGGCATCTGATATAGAAGTCAGAAAAAGGCCTACGATTGAGGTTGCTTTTAAGGACCTAACGCTTACTCTGAAAGGGAAAAGGAAGCGTCTGCTGAGGTGTGTGACCGGAAAACTTATGCCAGGTCGTGTTTCGGCTGTCATGGGTCCTTCTGGGGCTGGGAAAACTACGTTTCTCTCTGCGGTAGCTGGGAAAGCAACTGGTTGCTTAGTGAGTGGCATGGTTATCATAAATGGGAAGGTAGAATCTATTCAGTCATACAAAAAGATTATAGGGTTTGTGCCACAAGATGATATTGTACATGGGAATTTAACAGTGGAGGAGAATCTGTGGTTCAGTGCTAGATGCAGGTACGCCGCCTACACTTCTATTTGGGAGGCTAGTTGTATCTTTATCAACTCCTATTTTTACTCTTAACCTTTTTAGTGCTGACCAACATCTCCTTGGCAATTACATACTTGCAACTGTTTTTGAATATTTCCTACACAGCATTTTGTCGTATCAACCATTATTGTTGTTTTCACTCTTCGGAATTTATTAATAACGGTTATTCAAATTAGACCTTGATGATAGTATGTAATTGATGCGCTTCTCTATAAGTTTAAGTTTTTGGATGAGATGGTGTCACTAAACTTAACATGGTGCCGGAGACAATGAGTTGAAAGATGGTTCTTGGTTCAAATCTCACTGCCACCCAATTTAGAATATGAATTTACTATCTAAAATTTATATCTATAGGCTATCTGCTGATCTGCCAAAACCGGAAAAAGTGCTAGTTGTTGAGAGAGTCATTGAATCATTGGGATTGCAGCCCGTACGAGATTCCCTAGTCGGAACAGTGGAAAAGCGGGGGATTTCTGGAGGTCAGAGAAAGAGAGTGAATGTCGGGCTGGAAATGGTCATGGAGCCTTCTCTTCTGATCTTGGATGAACCTACTTCCGGTTTGGACAGCTCATCCTCACTGCTGCTACTTAGAGCACTTCGCCGTGAAGCTTTGGAGGGAGTGAACATTTGCATGGTGGTTCACCAACCGAGGTAATTTCTACCATTACCCAGTCGTACTTATCTTAATGAAATTTAGATAATTTTAGTCCATCCCGATTTTGTATTGTTTCCTTTTTTCTTTGGTTAAAAAATCCATGAAAGAAAAAATTATCTTGACAGAACTTTATTAAGTCTTACATAGTAGAAGAGTGCGTGTAACAAAATGTGGGTGACCTAATTTGGCGTACTTTTAGTGAATTACAATCCCTAAAGTTGAGGCCTTTTCTCAATGGCTGCCTAAGCATTTAACCCTTGCCAAGAGAAAGTATTAATCTGAAAACTGAATGCATGCAAAAATTTAGATGAACAGCAAAGAATATATAGATCGGCAGCGTATAACTTAACAAGTATAGGCACCGGAACAGAAAAATGTTAAAAGAGTTGAAAACACATTATCTAGCTTGATAAGCTCCTACTTGTAGCAAGCTTTTGTGCAAGAAATACGGGTTTCCTTTATACATAATCTTGTTGGCACCTATTCTGTAGGCATTTATTGACTCACATGAAAGAAAAAACCCACAGCTGTGTCAAAAATTGCAGAATTGTTAGTGGCACATCATTATGTAAATATCTATTTATATTATGTATGTGTTGTAATTTGGTTCCTTCATCATGAGGGATGATTTTGTTGAATGTTGTAAAACCATTGTTTCTCTCCGAAATGGGAATTATTTCAACAGATAGCACTTGCAGGTGGAATGTTTTCTCTTTTGGCTATCGACTTCATCTTTGTTATCTAAGGGACTGTGGAATGTTTTCTCTTTTTATTTCCTGTTACAGCTACACATTATTCAAGATGTTTGATGACTTGATACTTCTAGCAAAAGGTGGTCTTACCGTATACCACGGATCAGTTAAAAAGGTCGAAGAGTACTTCTCAGGCCTAGGTATCAATGTTCCTGAGCGTGTTAATCCGCCAGATTACTTCATTGATATTCTAGAAGGGATTGTGAAACCGAGCACAAGCTCGGGAATAAATTACAAAGATCTTCCCATGAGATGGATGCTTCATAATGGATACCAAGTGCCCCCTGATATGCTCGATTCTGCTGGAATGTCGCCTGCTGTGGGTGAAGGTTCGGCTCATGGGTCAGTTACTGGTGCCCTTGGGGCTGATGAACAGTCCTTTGCTGGAGATCTATGGCAAGATGTTAAGTTTAATGCCGAAATGAAAGCGGACCAATTCCAACATCAGTTCCTCAAGGCTAAGGACTTGTCTGATCGGAGAACTCCTGGAGTGTTCCAGCAATATAAATATTTCTTGGGGAGGTATAAATTTTTTTCCCCTTGCAGTTTTTATTTGTTTCTTGTTCTAAATACAGAGACAGCAGGAAAATCGTCTGGAAGATTGGTTCCAAAAACAGTTTTAGACAATTTTCCTGAAAACACCACAGTTTTTGTAGCCTGCATAGAGTTGTTCTCATTGGTTCCAATTTTTCTCAATAAAATTATTATGGACTTCTCAAAAGTTCCATTGTTCTCGGTCCCAAACTAGTGAAAATGAGACAACAAACTAGAAAACCAAAAACATTTTGATAGCAAAACCAAACAGAACTTAGATATATCAATTAATTTATTAAGCTGCTTATCTGTTTTTTCCAGTGTCATCCACCAGATTACATATGAAATCTATTAGAATAATAGCCTTAACCATTTAATAAACCATAAATCTTATTGATGAAATAACAATTGGTTAATTGATGTGGCATGCGTTGTAACCGGTTGCTTTCAGGGTTGGCAAGCAGCGTCTTCGTGAAGCTAGGATACAGGCTGTTGATTTTCTGATCTTATTGCTAGCTGGAATCTGCTTGGGAACACTTGCAAAAGTCAACGATGAAACATTTGGGGCCCTTGGTTACACTTATACAGTCATCGCAGTTTGTAAGTAAAAGACCTTAATAATGTTTGTGTTTTTTGTCCGATGTTTATGACATAGTACGTAGGGGAGTTAAGTATTCACTCCCTTCTTTATCAGCAGTGTGCTTAGATTCTCAATTAACTTTCTGCGACGGTCATTTCTTAATGAAGGGTAAGATCAAGAGATCTATATCTATTGTTTTGATATCTTTTTGGCTAATTTTTCAGCTCTCCTCAGTGGAATAGCAGCTTTGAGAACATTTAATCTGGATAAGCTACACTACTGGAGAGAAAGTGCTTCTGGAATGAGCAGCTTGGCGTACTTTCTTGCTAAGGACACAATCGACCATTTCAATACACTTATAAAGCCCGTGGTCTATCTATCCATGTTCTACTTCTTCAATAACCCAAGATCATCCTTCTTAGATAACTACATCATTTTGGTTTGTCTCGTATATTGCGTGACTGGTATTGCTTACGCATTCGCTATCTATCTGGAACCAGGTCCTGCCCAACTGGTGTGTAAAATTTCACATACTAATTCGAATAAAATTTCAATTTTAACTTGATGTATTTGTGTGATTAGTGAAAAAAGTTACATATTTTTGTTTCCTCGCAGTGGTCTGTGCTTCTTCCAGTTGTTCTGACTCTCGTTGCAAATCAGAATTACCAAGAAGGAATTTTGAAGGTTTTAATGAACTCGTGCTATCCAAAATGGGCTCTGGAATCATTTGTAATAGCAAATGCTCAGAGGTTCGTAAAAAAACTAAAAATAAAAAATAAAAAATTTGTGTACCGAATCAATTTATGTGTAGACTAGTTTTTAACTAATTGAATTGTGCTACATGTAAATGACAGTTTCGATGTAGTACGTGATTCTCTGGGGTTAATTAGGACCGAGTTTCCACACACCGTGTATTGTGTTGCTGGCACTCAGGTGATTACTATTACTCTTGCTAGTTGGATATTTTTTTTCATTTCTTACTTGATGACTATAAGGCCTGCTGTTTCAAGTTGCTATGTTTTAGTTATTTGAAAAGGAATACTTTTTGGACTCATTACCTAGAGCTACTTTGATATCTATTAGTTTGTCGCTCTCTCTTCCCTCCTGTCTTGAGCAGAGGTTTCCCAAGTGTTCAGTGAAATGTAAGTCCCTTATTTTATGTGTATGCGACTGGAATAATTGATGTGGCCAGTGTAATCCTGGTTTCTGCATAGATTTTCCCCTAGGAAAATTGCCAATCTTTGAGTAACCATATCCTAAGAAGGTGTTTTCATTTTAACTGTTGGTTTGTATATCTTTTGTTCTAAAGTTTCACAAGAACTACAAAACTATATGCTAGAGAGTTTAGAAAGTGTTTTTATTCAAATGCCAAAGCTACTATGATCTTGTTATGACTATGATTTATGCACTATTTTACTGGAATATGTGAATTTGAGAACATATCGGTATGGAGCTTATTTCCTTTGCTTTTGACCACTTTCTTCATATCTTCATTGGTTTGAACATATAGTGGATTGGATATAGATACATCACTACATCACTTGAGCCTATTTGATTGACAGGCAGAGAAAGCTTCCTGGAACTCCATTGGGATATTTAAACTTTCCAAAATCACTGGGAAAAGACGGGCCTTGGTCCCTCCAAATGACTCTGATACGGACAGTGACAATAGTGATGATGACGAAGGTGAAGAGGAAAGTGGGCGTGGGATTCCAGTCTTGCAGGCAATGTTATTTAAAGCCTCGATTCTTAAAATAACTGATATTCCCCTTCTGCAGCACAATTTGGGGGGGAGGGGGGGAATTCTCAATTGATTTTTGTTTTTGTCTTTTCGTGTATTACAGCTCCACAAGGTGGCTCATGAAGGATGTGTTAATCGGATACGTGCCATGCCACAAAACCCTCACATATCTGCATCTTGGGCTGATACTGGACTCGTGCAGGTCAGACTTATGAGACTATCTGAGAATGTTATTGACATGACTTAATGCTAGTAGACATGTTTCTATTACTTTGGTAGTTAAGCACAAATGGATCTGGTGGAGGACTAAGAGAAGACATGTCCACCCTAGCGTTCTTGTTATGCGTGTAAATACTATCTGTACAATCGCTCATCTTACCAAACACATGACTGCATTTTCACTTGAAATGATATATTACTACAGAAATTGCATTATTCATGGCAAGTTATACCTGACATGTGCCTTAGTTTGTGTTTGGAATAAGTGGTAATACGGAAGTATATTTTACCTTTAATAGGATGTCTATTGGAAGCTGATTTCCTTTACATTCTGGGAAAATTTTTGCCAATATTAAATATTTTGGTATATCCTAGAGATACTGATTCGTAATGTAATAATTATTTTGATATTAAGCTCTTGTTAAGAGTCACCAAATGGAATTATATAGTCAATGCGCACATCGCAGTATAATTATCTCAACAGCTTTGGATTGTTTATTGCCCTTGGGCTTATGATTTGGTGTTAAGCCATTTGAATTTTTTTATATCAAAAAAGAAAAGATTATCTTTCTTTTTTATTTTTATTTTTATTTTCGAGTGCATTTCCTAGTGGCTAGGGTATATGATTCCTCGTGAATAGAATTGAAACTTTGTGGCGTGTTGAGAGGATGTTTAGAGCGTAATATACTGAATTCAGGATCATATCTATGCAGGTATGGGACTTCAGTGCTCATTTAAATGCTTTGGCACAATCAGAGACTGACAAGGGGTTATCTACAGATTCCAATCAGGCTCCTTTAATGAAATTTGCGGGGCACAAGGATGAGGGCTATGCCATAGACTGGAATCCTATTGCCCCAGGAAGGCTTGTTACGGGTAACTCATCATGTAATTCATTTCATTTTTCTATGTTAAATTATGTGATAAGAAAATCTGAAGAATCACGTTCTGTGGTTTTAAGGGGATTGCAAGAATTCTATTCTTCTTTGGGAACCTACATCTGGTGCAACTTGGAACGTCGATGCTGTGCCCTTTGTTGGGCATACTGCGAGTGTTGAAGACCTACAAGTATGCTTCATGATTTTGTTAGAAATATACTTAGCAAATAATTTTGCAATTTGTGGCAATTTATTAGAAGATGTTCAGGGTATGTGAATTGTTAACTTGTTTTCAGTGGAGCCCTAGTGAAGCTTCTGTTTTTGCCTCTTGCTCTGTGGACGGAAGCATTGCGATATGGGACATTCGTGCAGGGAAGTCTCCAGTAACTAGAATGGACAAAGCACATGATGCAGACGTAAATGTTCTCTCATGGAACAGGTGTTAATACTTCTTGTTTCCCTTTACGGCCCATTACTTGTATTTGATGGCTTTCTTAAAGAAGTGTATTTTTTATTTTTTAACTTTTTTCGCACTAGGCTAGCGAGCTGTATGCTGGCATCTGGAAGTGACGATGGAGCATTTTCCGTTCGTGATCTGAGAGTCCTGAAGGTATGGTTCAATTTTCAATGGTGGTCTTGGATGTAGCCTTCAATTAGGTCAATCACCAGAATTTGAATTTGAATCTTTCCAGGAAAACAGTTCTTCAGCACCTCCCCACCCCCAACCCAAAACCAATTCTCCTAAGGAGAGAGCATAGGAAGTGTTAGAAATGGTGTGTTTGTTGTATGTTTGTTTCAATGACATGAAGATGTGGATGAAAAATTTGTAGTGTGCTTTTCATCTGTATACATTCATGTCAAACTCGAAATTCTCTACCTGTTTACCCTGGAGTTATTTTTTCTGAACTTGCGGTGATTTTGGTTCTTTCTTGATACAGGATGGTTCGGATACAGTTGTGGCGAAGTTTACATACCATAAACACCCAATCACATCGATTGAATGGAGTCCTCATGAAGCCTCGACTTTGGCGGTTACTTCATCTGACAATCAGCTGACGTAAGACATCCCAGAAATGTTCTCTAAACAATTAAAGCTGAAAATGGAGATGATGAAATAAACATGAGATTTATTCTCTGGCATTTTTCTTTTTAACTCGTAATAATTTATAATTTTTTTTGAGGGCAGAATATGGGACTTCTCTTTGGAAAGAGACGAGGAAGAGGAGGCTGAATTTAAAGCTAAAACCAAAGAAGAAGTGAATGCACCAACTGATTTACCTCCGCAACTTCTCTTTGTTCATCAGGTTAGATACTTCCATGTTCCAACCTCCCTTTTGTATGAAAGGCTCAATTTCCAAACACTTTTGTTACTTGTAGCTTATGTATCATATTTAAATAAGGGTGTAAAAGTAGCCAAGTTAGATCCTGTTTGGCTCATACTCCAGTCGATTAGTCTGTTTACTTAACGTCCTTAAGCACAAGCCTTATTTAAGCTCTTTTAACTACACTGTCCTAATTTTGTTGAGTTTTCAACAATCCACTCTGCTAACACTGCAAAATTATGTATGAGTTGAACCGGGGCCGCTTTCAAGGTCTGTTTATGAAATGAGCCCTAAAATAAGCTCTAGCTCGACTTGTTTATAAAATCCATTAGGGCCAAGTTCTCAGTGGATGTTTTCAAGGCTATTCGTGAGGAAATATATTTGTATACACCCATGTGAGTTATTATTCATGGCAACACTCATCCTTCTGTTGTGGGTAACAGGGTCAGAAAGACTTAAAAGAGCTACACTGGCATTCCCAGATCCCGGGAATGATCATATCTACTGCTGCAGATGGTTTTAACATCCTCATGCCCTCTAATATTGAAACTGCTCTTCCCCCAGCTGATGCTTGAACTGTTATGCTCTAATTTTTAAGTATATCTCCACGAAGGCCTTTGATGTGCTGTTGAAGCTATGCCCGGGGGTTGTACTGGTGTCCAGGCATCATAAATTGGGGTAACAGCTGATCTGGGTTTGCTAATGATTTTGTTTTTTCATGTTGCATTTTTGCATGCATAGAAATGGAGGCTATCACTAAATTAAAATGTGATTCCAAATAAACTTTCAAAAGCGCATCGTATGAATTGTGAAGGTTTCTTTTGAATGCTTGCAGCATTACCAACTCATTTGCAGCCATCTAGTCGTATGTTTCTACATTTCTGTTTTGTGCATGAGCAAAATTGATCATTCTGTTGTGAAGAACATAGCTTATACAATGACGTACAAGGGAGAAAGGAGAGCTTGTCAAGATTTAAGTTGTTCGAAACAGATTTTAAGTTTATTGATCTCCTGGATTGAAAGTTTTGTCTACTAGCTAGCATTTGCAATCATTCTCATTCAAGGTTATCAAGGTTAAAATTAGATTTTGAACTTGAAAAGCATCAAACTTAATTTTTTTCATAGAATTCAATTTTACTTCCTGAAAATGTAAAATTTTTCTACATTAGTTAGATTGGGATGAATTTCACGTGTGTATATAGCTTCCACATGCACACAAGGACACATGCTATGTCCTCGCTCAATGATGTAAAAAACTCTACATTCCGACTGAAGGAAACTTCACTGATTCTCAAAGGTAAAAAACTAGAATGTTTTGATCCCTAAAAAAAACAAGCCAATCTATAATTGCAAAATTTTTGGGTCATTTAAATGGAACAAAAATAAGTTATCACAGGTCATTAAAGTGATCTTCGACATGCTATCTGTTCCTATACAAGACCATTAGCTATCATTTAAAACGGTCTCCCAAAAAAAAAAACTCTACTTAAAATTCTAAAGATAAAAATAAGCATTTCAATTCGAAGTTCTAACTGATTACATCCCCTTTCATCTAATCCTGCAATCTGCCATTCCGTCCGGTTGCGATGCAATATTAATAGCATAGAATGGATTCATCTCAGATATCCAATAAGAAACTATGCAATATTAATGGCATAGAATAGCTTCATCTTAGAGTTCCAATAAGAAACTAATTTGAATCTCAAGCTAATGTTTCGAATTATCAATCAATCACGCAAATTTGATAATATAAAATACAGTGAAGTAGACAGAACAACAAACGGTTCACATGTTGGAACAAAGATCGATGGTACAAAACTTGACATACAGGCACTAGAAGAACCAGCCAATGCCATCCAAACTTGCAAATTACTCTTAACAAATCATACAATTATAATTATGAATTCACGGGTTTTCCATTTAATTTGGGAAAAGGGTCTTGCTTGCTCAAAACCACCACTTTGCTCTTGTGCGCAAAGTAGCCCTTCACAAGATTCTTGTATATTAGTATGGATATGATACACTCGACCTGACAAAATAGGAAAACAAAGGTTTCTTAGAAATTAGAGGAGCTCAAGTGTCATCAACTTCTCATAAAACAAATATACGGGTATTATGAAAAGATTTTACATACCTCATCCAAATCCATGTCTACCTCAAGCCACTTCAATGCCTTGACGATCACTTCCAACTTGATCTGGTGAGCTTTGCTAGGGTCCCTCTGCCTCTGGATAATATAGCTGCGTAACCACCGAACAAAAATCACACACAACTGTCTCGTAAGCAAAATGCTACCTGAGCAAGACTAGAGCACTCTAAAATAAGCTAGGCATGGAGAAATTAAACACATTAGTGCTTTTTGACACAGAATAACGAGGCAACAGCACAGTGGAAGTTTAAGATGGTGGGTCGCTTGTTTCATCTCTAACGATTAGCCTCGCAACACAAACATCCTTTACAAGAAAAGTACGAATCTTTGTAAATTTTAGTACTCTCGTACATAATTTCCAAACCGTAAGGGAAATTAAAGGACTAGTATTGGCTTATCATTTC
This sequence comes from Embelia ribes, assembly GCA_001753735.1. Lineage (NCBI taxonomy): Eukaryota > Viridiplantae > Streptophyta > Magnoliopsida > Ericales > Primulaceae > Embelia > Embelia ribes. The sequence continues at coordinate 11,071 of MKEJ01076032.1, forward strand.
AGTAAACTACTTAGATTAGAGGCCAATATGTAACTGCTTGAAATTCTATCTCTAGAGAAAGAAACTGTTTCCAAAAATTGGTGTATGCCGCTATTCGCAACAAGCACACGGTATTCTTTAGTAAAAGGCGAAAGAATAGTTCGATTTGTGCTCACCACACGGCTGCATAACTACTTGAAATTCTTAAACTTGGACATTTACATGAAAACTTCCCCAAAACCGTTTCAGCGAAAATATTGTCCATTGTTTTCAGTAGTAGGTCCTGAATATCATCAAACTGTAAGCTAACACCCCCAAAGTATTAAGGGACTTACATCTTCTTTATCAATCTTTGATATACTTGGAGCTCGAGCTTTTCCAGAACAAGGTACACGCCTGATCTTAAAAACCTGATGATAATAAAGACATTGTTGTGTTTACAATCAGATCAGAGTGTTTAGCTTTTGCATAAGTAAGAGGAGACATACCGGTCTTCATGATCTTGTAAAGCAACTCTAAGTAACCTTAAATCACCCCTTTTCAGAGCTAACACGACGTTGCTGTACTGTAGAGCATTCAAACATCACCAAAAAAGAAATGGAATAGGGATTAACATTCTAGTACCAGAACTTGTTCTAAATTGTAGCTTGTAGCAGATTAAGTTGTTTGCTTGCAACTAAATTTTTACCTTTAGAGAACATAAAAGTCCAGCAAAAACATTTAGAACTTCGTATATAATTATTAACAAGAAACAAGAGCAAGCTATACCTCAAGCAGGTTAAACTTTTCCAGGAGAGAAATCCTCGGTAGAATTCCTATGGAAAGCTTTACGGGTATCAAGTATTTCAGGATAATCCTATTGCAATAGAAGCAAAAAGAAAAAGGACATTAAATGATGCCCAGGAAAAACTAAAGACTTGGGCCAATATATTCCTTGAAAAAAAGGTTAGATAAAAGATTAAGTACAATACAAACTTCAGAGAAGCGTTCAAACGATGACAAGCTTAAAAACCTCTCTCTTTGGGAAGTGTCAACGGGTGATCTGAATGAAGGCTAAAGAAATCCTTTAATTCTAGAGCTGGAGAGAGATATTAAGAAATATTTCTTGTCGTACTTAAACAAAAAGGATGTGTAAAAGTGAAAAATATATGCATGTTTTGCAGAAACAAAGGAAAAGAAGTTGAATAACTTAAAAGTTGAAGATCATAGTTACAGATTCATAGTTGGATAGCAAGTCAATCAGATTCTGTTGATCTGAAACGAATGAGGTAGCAAGGAATTTCAATTACAGTTTTGAATTTCCTGGGCTACGTACTTGGTAAAGGGCCACAACAGACACAGGATTAAGGACTACAAGAGACGCAGGATTCAGACACATTACATTTCATTTGGGAGGTGGAAATAATAACAATAGGCCAAATAACCCGTTAATAATTTACCAGGATGTAAAGGGGCACAAAGGCCACAGAGTTCAGACTGATTACATCTAATTTGGGAGGAGGGAACTTTACCACTGCTAAATAACCCACTGTATTACTTCCACACGATCAGAAACCAACTACCAAAAAAAAGGTTTTGATACTTTTGTTTCTTCTTTACAACTTTTAGTCTTTTTTGGAGTTCAATCCCTTAAACCGAGAAATTCAGCAGTGTGTCATGATAACAATTCAGAGATCATATTTTGCAAGCACACCTGAATCAGACCTTATATTTGCTTCTCTATGAGGATTACAGTGTGCCAAGGCATATGATAACTTTTGATCAGCCTGCCGGAAAGATAAATGTGAGATTCAATTAAAAAAAACTAATGCATATGCATAATACAAATAACCAAAAGGAATGCATTATTAAAAATGACACTTCCATAACCCAACATCAAAAAATAGTACAAATAGTACCGTTCTTTGCCTATTTTTTTAAACTACCTCCTGTAATGAATCTATTTTCTTTCAGCGATTAAATGGGTCAAAGTGCAAGACTTGGGCAATAAGAATTAATATATATTACATGTTCCAGAAGTTGCTGGTTTCATATACAACACATAAGAATCACAAAACAACTTACTGCAGGAAAATTTTCATTGAAAACCTCCAAGCGGCCAGTATAGTACATGTAAGTGACCTATTTGACAAGGGACGATGAGATAAGGATTAGATCTCTGGTGCCAGAAAATATAGATATTGATCAGAAGCAAGTGATAATGTTTGTCACCTTATCTCTGACAGGGAATTCCTCAAAATCAAATATGCGAGCAGTTTCGATGCTTCTAATCACACTTCGACAAAGGTGGACTGTTCCTAGCTGCAAAGAGATTAGATATTTGGATATCTAATTTACTAACATATAAACAACTACGTTTCACATTACGGATGGCCATAACATGCCTCAATTATGCCCAAAAATAGGTTCAAAATATCATTTGATATTCAATAAAACCAAAATGTGAAACAAATTGAGTGTAAGAAAACAATGAATAACCGAGAGAGTAAATACCTTAAAATAAATCTTGAACAGCTGACATGTGACATATAATGCCCCAACACGTTTTGGGCCTTTCCCCTACAATAGGTAACCACTATCACACTTAGCAAAGTAACATGGGAGAAATTTTACCAAAAAGACACAACTGTAAATAAATTGAACTTTGTACCCTCCAAAATCTACTCCATCGGTATACTAAAATTCAAAGCTCATTCATTTTGACAGACTTTATATATCCCTTGAAGTCGTCAGTCACATGACACTTTTTCGACCACACCACTAAAATTGTTCAGGTTGAGGACACAAAAACAGAAGGAAGGAAACATACCACATCATTCATCATTCGCAAGTTAAATTGATCTACTCCCATACACCATTAGTTATTACTCAAATTAGTAGAGAAAACGGATGCAAGTCAAACATCATCCTCATAACAGACAATCACGAAATTCAATACCCGGGGTAGAGGAAATAAAGAGCAAGTTCATTGTATAGCTGGTCTGGAATTTGAACAAATTGCTTGCATGGTATTAAGTTCCACTAATAGCAGCACTAAAATGTATTTAAAAGAGAGAGAGAGAGAGAGAGGAACAAAGTCAACGAACTTGACGGCCGGAGCTTAGGGTGAGACTGACGACTAGGTGAGGTCTCGTACACGTGCCACCTCATTTGGGCCCACGTTTCCTTTTTCTTTTTCCCTTTTCCTTTTTCCTTTTGCAAAAGAAGAGAATAAAAGGAGACCAAATAACCAAAAGGCGAAAGCTCCCATTTTCTGTTCGTTTAGGATTTGTGGAGGAGGTAAATTGTGATAATTTTAAAATTTTCTAGATAAGAAGATTGTGGTGTGGTTCCCATAAGGATCCACCTTCATAAGGGAATGAAAATTTTAAACTGCGACTGCTATGGCTCGATCCTGTGTCCTTAGGAACAATCTGCTGCCTAAGTATCAACTGAGATACGCCCACGGGAACGAGGTGGCTATTGAGCCGCCCATGCTCGGAATATTTGTACCACTGATCTATAACTAAATTTTAATAAATAATTAAATAAAAAATTTATTTAATCTCATACGGAAAGGGATTGTCCAGCACCACTGTGGATTAGCTCCTCAGATCCAGTAGCAGACGAACACATTTCTAGATCCGACGAATTCTACAAACCGGTGGGACCGAGTCCATTGTTTAAACAAATTACGTGTCTAGCTGAATTTGTTGATCAAGTTTAAGACTTTTAGTGGACTTTGTATTTGTATGCATCAAAGATAGCCCAATTTATTTAGCTAAGTACACACATATATGCATATTTTTTCAGAATATTTTAAAATATAATATTTTAATACAAAAAAATTAAATTTATTCTTATTTTATATTCAACAATATAAATTTAAACTTTTATTATATTTAAATATTAAATTATTATATTTTAAAATTTCCTAAAATAACTTGTACAATCAAATTGTGTAGTTATTTATGGATGGATAGAGTATAAGTAAGAGATTTTAATTTTAATTTTATTCCACCGACGGTGTATATATTTTCATACACTGGCGGCTTGGATGGTTAACATATGAGCATTTGTGGAGGTTCTTGTATGTGAAGTGAACACATATTTTTTATTAAATGTCGATACTGTATGGATTCTCTATACTGCTAGTGGATGAAAATTAATTTTTTTATTTATTAAAGACTATAATTTTAAATTTGTTAAACATATTTTTTTATATGCAATATGCCATATAATTGCGTATAAAATATAATTCAAAATGATATCCATATTAACATATAAATTTAATTATTTTGTATAAAATATTTTCAAAAAATAATATTTGGTAATTAGCATTGATTTTAAATATAACTATATTGTCTTTATAAATAATAAATATAATATAGTTGAAATTATAGTAATTCGGTAAAATAGCTAATTTGATGATGAAATAAGCAAATAGAGTATGGATAAAATAAAATAAAAGGTTTTTTTGAGCCATTTTAATCATTTTATTTAACAAAACTAACGGGGAATGCTCTAAGATGAAAGAGGTTAATGCTTGGAAAAGCACGATGGTTTGTGTTTTATGGTCTGTCGCTTGCGTATATGTATAGCTTATGTCGATAGACAACCGTTAATACATAATCTAGACTTTTCATTTCTATAGACAGGTAAATCTAAATAAAATATTTGAAGATTTTTTTTTCGCATGAATAAAAAAAGAAAACCTTCAAACAGTGTTTTCAATCACGCACAGGACTAAACGGATCACCACTGATTATAAACTAAAATTATAGTCATTTATGAAAAATGATGGATTGTTTTATTATTTCATCACGCAAAAAATCTTTACATTATTTATTTTCTTTGACATCATCAGTGTGCACATGAATAAAAACCATGAGCAAATTGAGGTAATATTTATGATGTGTTTAATGCAATAATTTTTTTGAAGAAAAATGTGATGGAAAAAAGATATTATATTTAAATTTATGATTTTTTGTGAAAGTATTTTTCTTTCCGGCTCATTTTCCCATGAGGAATCCTTCTGCCAAATTGAGCATTTCCCAAGGGGAGATTGATTAGATTATATCTAACTTTATTATAAAAGTGTGAAAAGCTCAAAATTTTCTCTATTTTACAATCCAAAAATATCCTTCTCATTAT
>MKEJ01076050.1:0-12791 GCA_001753735.1 Embelia ribes
ATTTATCTATCATTTAAAGGAAAATTAAAAATTTTATTTGAATTATGAGAGCAAATAATTAAATTAAGATGCAATTTTTTTTTTGTTACGAAATTATGAGAAAAGTAAAGCAATATTAAGTTTCAATCACAAATATTACTATCGGGGTTTAACGAAGTGAATAAAATAACACTTTCCATTATACATTAAGAGATATTTTTTTTTTCATAAATGAAACCTTAAGAAAAATGTCACGTACAACGCACGTGATATCCATCTGGTAAATATCTAAATGTGTGATCATTTTTGTTGGAAATTTTATAGTTTCCATGCAGTTTTATAAAGTTGAAACTCGTGAAAATTACAAATTTTTAGCTATTTCTTATGTGGAGTACATATAATATTTTTTCTCATTATTGGGTAGGTTATAAACTCGTAAGGTTAGGTTCGAGATGGTATATTCATATGTCCAAAACGATAAACGATGTGAATTCAAATTGGTTTCAAAATGAAATGCTTAAAGGGATTTGAAGTGGAGTGGTTAAACTATGTGAAAATTATCCCACATCAACTAATTAAAGGTTCCATGGGTTGTATATATACAATCTCATGTGTTTGTAAGATATATAATCTAGTATATCACATGCACATTGAGGTAGAAATATCACGCAAGCGCGTGCATGTTGTCTGGTCGGATCGAGCCGGGCTCGAGACCAAGGCCTGGGACTAGTAGCATGGTTGCACATGGCACATTAGACACGTCCTTATCCGAGTCAGGGGTCAAGCGCGTTAGACATGTCCTTATTTAAGTCAGGGGTCAAGGCTCGAGGTAGATGTAAGTGTGTGGTTCGGACCAAGTATTTTATTTAAATACTTTTGAAAATTGAAAAAAGGCCCAAAAAAATTCAAAAATTGCAAGAAAATCTAGAGGTTCCCTTGGATTCCCAATGGCTCCCCATGATCCCATGTTTTATGACTGAAATAACATCCCCTAGCATGGCTATTAAAAGCTATTTTTTAGCCATTTTTTGTATACAGAAAATTCATACACTGATACAACAATATACACACTCGCATCATTTAGAGAAAGAGAGTACCGCACCATCAAAAGTTCGTCCAAACGCTTCGAGTGCAGCTTCCTTCGAGTCGTAGAGATCTCATTACCGGTGCAAAGCAGAAGTAAATTGGTGATTGGCAAATTGAGTTTAAAGGGGACACAGTCATACTGTGAACTTGTTTGAAATTTATTCAATTCATTTTCTGTAATCGGTAATTTTATTCAATAAGGGTGTAATTTTCTTAGTGTAATTTTAATTTCTGTTAATTATTTTTTTTATTCCAGTGTTTATTTATTTTTATTTTTTTGATGATTATTATAATTCAAAATTATTATTTATAAGCAGCAGTTGCAACCAATTTTGACAATAATTTTTATTTCTGCCTTTCTATTCAAAATCGAATAAGCGAAAAGTCTTTAGTATAGGTCCCAGAAGTGTAGATAAAAACCTTCACGTGAATACTCCAAAGACCAAGTATGAAAAGATTTCTATAACTTTTTTTTTCCAATACTTGCGTTATTTTTGGACCAATCGAGCCATCTTGTTATTTCTGTATGAAAAAGGGTTGCTTTTAAATTATACATCAAAATGGGCCAGTTTTGTCCTAATGAATGAAAGATTTTTAATTTTTATTATTTATTTACCTTCGTACACATAATCTCTAAATATGAAACTTTAGTGAAGTCGTGTTTCTTTAACTACAGTGTAAATAAGTAAAAGATCTAACCTAACACAAAAATAATAGTTAGCATTTAACCAATGTTTACTTTATGACAAGATCAAAATTACTAATCTATCCCTTACTTGGGAAAATACCATTTAAAGATGAATATGTTATGCTTTTGAACGAAAGAAAATTAATTTTTTCATTTCATTTTTTTTTAAATCTATATATTTGATTTTAACCGTTAATTTAAAAATTAGTGTCCCGAATGCACGGGGCGGGGCTGACCAGTATCTCTACCAAGCAGCGTGTCTCTATCAATATAATATTAACACTAGCAAATGGTACAAATTACAAAATAAAAATCAAGTTATATTGAGTACCAGTGGCAAAAATTTTGTGGTTTGTGTTACTTCTAGCGCCGATTATATCATATTTGCTCAAATTGTGTTCACATTACTCGAATTGATAATGACTTTCAAAATATAAAAGCATATATATATCATAATGAAATGGCCAAATGATTTTTTGGAACTTTATAAAAGTACATAACAAAATAATAACATATAGTCAATTTTTATATGAGAAAATGAGACCTTGTTTCACACGGTTGAACAAAACACCGGAAGATGATAAAGTTAGTAATTTAGTACCATCAGCTAAATAATAGGGTGACAATCTTTTTAAAATTTTTAAAAATTACCAATTTATTTAGGGTACAGTGTTAACGAGTAAATGGACCACTAGAGGATGATGAAACTTTTTTTTCCCATGGTTAATACAGTAAATAAGAGAGAGAAGCGAAATCCCGAAGTGGAGAGAGATATAATCTGAAAAAATAAAATCCTATATTTACATTATATTATTTCGATCACATCCAACCCAAATCAAAAACCAAACCAAAATTCCAATTATTAGTGATTCTTCATTATTGCCAGCTACATTTCATGCTAGTAATACATTCCCTTTCTGATTCCTGGTACATTAATGAGGACCCAAAAATTAGAGATTCTTCAATGATAGGAACAAACCAACAAACATATGCCTAACAAGATAAAATAAATAATTAAATGTGTTGAATTTTTTTTTTTCTGCCTTTAGAAAGGGAAAGCCTCTAGCTTAGGTCCCAAAAACGTATGATAAAAACTTTTATTTGACTATTCCAAAGACAAAGTATGAAAATATATCTATAATTTTTCAATCAAGACCTGCGTTTTTTCTGGACCAAATCGAGATATCTAGTTACTTCTGTATCAAAGAGGGTCACTTTTAAATTATACATTAAAATAGGTCAATTTTAACATAGTGAATGAAAGATTTCTAATTTTAAATTTAATTATTTATTTACCTTTTCTTCGTACACATAATCTCTAAATAAGAAACTTTAGGGAAGTCATGTTTCTTTAACTACAATGTAAATAAATAAAATAACTAACCTAACACAAAGATAATGGTTGGCCTTTAACTAATGTTTACTTAATGACAAGGCCAAAATTACTAATCTATACCTTACTTAGGAAAATAGGATTTAAAGACGAATATGTTATGAATTGCAATGATAGAAAATTAAAGTTAAGGGGCATACGATACCAATGCCTTGTACTAATACCATCTCCGCGAAATTTAGTGAGCACTCGAGCCTCGCGGCCATGAATGATTCTTGTTTAGATACTGAGTTATTTTGCCATTTACTTTTGATAATAAGTTTGTCTTTTTCATAGTGAACACATTTCTATAAGTGAATTGAAGAAAATAAAATATTAAATTACATTATGTGTGAGAAAAAGAATATAAGCGTTAAAATAAAATAAAAAATCAATTTGAAGTTTTTATGATCCTCTTATTTATTGTATAATTCATGCATATAAAAAATAAAATAACTAATCAAAGTAAAAGACAACTTGTGATTTTGTCCATTGAAATTATGTTAAAACAGAGAGAGATATTGTTTTCATTATTCTGCTATATAATCATAATTTACAGAGGTAACATATATATACAATATGAGGCAATAAGACTCGTATAGAAAAGAATACAAATAAATATATTATAAGAAATTATATAAAACTTAACAAAATCCAAGAAAGTATGTTAGCCCAATCCAGACAAATCGCTACTGACAGATGAGATGTGGTTTTATGCGGGTAATTTTCGAAAAATTCTGAATGTATAATAACTGGATCGAGTTTGTTCTGTGAATAGTTGTTGTTTCCACGACAGAATAAAGAACCAAAACATATGATGAACACGGGAATAATTACAGCAACGAAAAAAGTGTGCCTAATGCTGAAATGGGTAATCAAACACGCAAAAATTCGATAAATTGATCATCAAGTTGTCAAAGGGATATATATGGTCGAGATAATATGCCTCGTCGCACTGTGGAGAACAAAATAGATCAATGGATCAGCAATTATTGTAATTGTCGCAGAAACATTAACAACTGACTTCATTTATATAACAATTACGATTTACCATCTATGCTTTCCGTTACTCGTAAATGTCATTTTAGTGTTTTAGTCGGAGTTTACCCTTTCCAAACACGCTCTTAACGTTGTTCAGAAACATTATTAATTAACGAAATCCTTCCCATAATAAACTCATACTCTTGTACACTTTATCTTGGCTTTGAAATCAGTAGCGTACGTATGATGTATCGTAACTCCTGAGTTTCATATTAATGACAAAACAGCACAAAAACTTTCTTAGTACTGTTTCAGTGTGTGCGCAAAAATTGCGAAGGTTGGCTAAAAACAGAAATTCTTAGGAATAATTAGGGGCATAACGCTATTTACAACTACTTGTTGCATTAGAGACCTCTGCTGAGATGAACAAAATGGCCTTCAACTTGATATCACTTACATTACGGGTGGTTCTTTTTTTTTCCCACCCTCGGGGAAATATCTGCAAAATTTTTGGCATTTTCAAGCATGAAACTAGAAAGGCAATAGTGTTGGCCATCTTTGGATAGTTGTGGAATACAATTTATGGTGATGCCATTCAATCTGTTATCGACAGCAAAATTGAATTGCTGATTCTGAAGATAGATTCAGGAAATAGCCACGAGAACCCAACGCGTGCTGACATGGCAAGCCTCCGACCTAGAAAACCACCACCACAGCAACAACAACCAGTGCTTTGTCTCCAGAAGATACTGTCATATAGTCTTAATCTTGAAGATTAAAGCAAAGAAGTGAAAAAGAAGAAAATTTAGAGAATATTGTTTAGGACCATTTTAAACTTTGTGGGATGGTATCAAATGTAATGAACTAGCTCTAGTAAGCCTCGTCCGTTAGATTATGGGGAGGGAAATGAAAATTACAAAACCATTAATTTGGTCCTTTTTGCACATATCTTTTTTTCTCATTGATTTTACCGATTTGTATGTTTTCTTTTACGTTGTACCCATTGAATTTATATGTCATTTTTTATTTTTATTTTTTGTTCATTTCATATTATTCCTTAGTTTTTTTTCCTCAAATGTTTCTCAAAGCTGCTGAACTTGAACCAAAAACATTCAACTTATGTAAATAATTCGAATTCAGAGGTGAGCATGTTTCAAGTGAAGCTAGTGCTTAGCAAGGCCGTGAGTATACGCTCTGATCCATGCATTATTTGGCTCTTTATGCGCATAAAATTTATGCCATGCATCAACGACTAGATTATGTCGACATTCAGACAAGAGTAAAATTTAAAGCCCTTTTATAAGTGGCTTGCTAATGTGGAAATCTATACGAGGAACCTGCGGTTGCTGAAATTCAGGGTTGCATCGTATTTAACCAAGTATGACAGAAATCAAAGGCTTATAGGACGTTCCCAGGGTCGAGACGTAAGCATAGCTGCTGATGTCTCATAGCACCATCAGGCTGCACCAGTCCTAACACAGCCCATTCGGGTCGTGCCACATCAACAGAACTGTGATGTCCTAGCGCGTGCTGGTCATAGCGTAGGTACTCGCCTACTAGAGACGAGCTTGGCAGTGACAAATATTGGGACACGAATTGACTGCCAAACAATCCTTAGAGAAAGAATAGAACGAAGTATTTCACTGCATGTACAAGTGCATTCCCCATAAACCCCCATGCAAAAATGCCAATATTCAACAAATTAGAACTTTTTCAAAAGACTATTATGCCCTTTGGACATGCTATAACGATCAACCAAATCCAACATGCTACAATCAAACAATTATAAAGCTCGAATTTGTCTAAATGAAGAATATTGAAACAAGAATAATCATATCTCATTACCAATGATCTGACCAACCGAACAACAATTGAATTGCTAACCACCATACGACCAAGAGCACCAAATCTATGCCCCTACAATGAATTTCTAAAAGACACTAAAAATAAAAATAAAAAAGATTTGAAGAAAAGGAAATGGAAACCACCCACAAACGCAGGTGGACGGACTAAGATCAGAGGGGACTCCAATAATTTTCTTGTTGCATTCCAATTGCTGATTGTCATATCAGCACACATGGTTCGCCACATACCGTTAGCAAGCTTTGCACGACAATATTTCGATCATTTTAAACCCATTTACACCAACATTTTATTTGATTGCATAGCTCAGGGCAGCATTTTATTTGATTGCATTTTATTTGATTGGGCGGCTACAAAGGCGTCTGTGAGTTGAAATACATGTCCTGTAACGTTGAGACCTGATCCATCTGAAAGTGGTACTGGGAGGCAAAAGGGTCTTCCAATGAAAACGCATCCATGTAATCTAACTTGAAATCAAGGGCTTCATCCAAACCATTCCATATGGGCTTGGCTTCACTCTGGACCTCCCTTTCGTACGTAAACTCTGGAGAGGTCACATAATTGGACTCGCTCGAATCCGTATGCAACTTAGGCATCGAATCCGATGTCTCGAAATGGAAGAAGTCATTTCCAAAGGCTGTTGAGTGCGACGGTTGATGGGGTGGCAACGGAGGTGGCATTGGGTTGTCGATGGATGAAATGTTAGGCTTCTGGTCCTCTGTTTCGAACTCATTAGGGGTGTTTTGGTCCACTAAGTGCTTCTCAATTATACCCTTTTTGTTGTAAATGCGGCATAATACCCAATCATCAAGCTGCAAAAGGAGAACAGTTCTATTACATTTTTTTCAAAATACTAGAAGAAAATTAGACACTAAAAATGAATTATATTTGGAATCTTTAATTAAAGGAAAATTAAGAAAGGATTATGATTACTTTGAACTATTTATTTCTATACATTTGAACCAAGAATTGACAATGGATTAATTTCTAAACCTCATTTAATACTTTATTATTATTACTTTCTTTCCCAAAAAAAAAAAAAAAAGGATTTCATTTGCCCATCAAAAAAAGAAAATTTATACATGGCAAAAATCAATTGACTCAAAAAAAGGGAAAAATTTATTGCAGCTAGACCCCTTTAAGTTTCGATCCGCACAACACGAAAACGTTGACGAGCATTTACGAACCAATCAAAATCATTCAACTAATTCATTTGTTCATAAATATCTAAAAACTGTGATTTCAGATGTAATCCAGAACTTACCCTCAAATTAGTTTTCTTTCCTGCGGATCGGTCCACATTATCAAGGCGATACTCGTGCATGATCCAATTGGTCTTAACACCTCTAGGCGCTTTTCCGGCATAAAACACCAAAGCCTTCTTAATCCCAACTGCCTTTGGCCGCCCGATGGGCTTATCTGCACCCGTCGCTTTCCAGTACCCGGTCCCAGCAGCCCGGTTCGGCCTTGAGCCGTTTGGGTATTTTCGATCCCTCGGTGAGAAAAAGTACCACTCTTTTTCACCATACATTGCCATGCCTGCTCAAAAATATTTCCAAAAATATAATTTAGAAATTATCCCCTGGCTGAATTTTTCATACAGAATATGCATTTTTTTAAAGAAGGAATAGAGCAGTTTTAGAAAATGAATCATTGCTGTAATTTTAATTAAAATACCATTTGTTAGGAAAATAAATCGATAAAGCATTTAGTAAGAAAATCAACAATTGAAAACAATTAGAAAATTAGATCCATCATCCCATTTTTGCTGAAGTAGCTTTTTATGGAATAAAATAAAGGGAATTAGAAACCTTCTTTTTTTCGTAAAATGTATAATTATAAAAAATAAAATAAAAAAAGATCCAATTCCCCAGTTTTAATAGAACAAATTATTTTTAAAAAATGAAATAAATCATTTAAGCCCTTATTATTAAGAGCATATAAAAAAATTCCCAACACAAATTGCTGGAAAATTTTCCACCAAAAAAAATGAAACTAGGATCAAGATTCCAAAAGATGCAATTAATTAATACTACATATAAAAATTAAAAATTAAATTAATAAGAATTAATCGAACCTGGGAGCTGCCACGGATCGAACTTATAGAGATCGATCTCGGCGATGACTGGGACAGAAATCGTCTGCGACGCACACTTTCGGCACAGGTAGAACATCACGAGCTCCTCATCCGTCGGATGAAATCTGAACCCCGGGGGTAAATCTAACGGACTCTGATTGCTCTCTCTCTCTCCCAAAATCTCTCTCTCTCTCTCTCTCTCTGAGCGCTTGTGTTCTGGTGGTTGACTGAAGATGAGAAAGGTCGAGAGTCCCGATGATATATATACGCGAGAGAATTTAATTATTTACACGTGGGGGATGAATCCGGTCATGTATGTACTCGTAATTTAAAATAATGGTCCAACTAAAGTTCTGATTGATCCTCTAAGTTTCAATTCCAGCAGATGTAGTGCAAAATTTTGAATTATTCATGTTTTAGTCCCCAATAATTTTATCGAAGTGAAGTATTTTTGGTGCCTTTCGTAGCTTTCTCATCACTAAAAATTTCTAAGAGGGTATAGTTGGACTAACATAAAAAACTATAAATTTAATACTAAAATTACAAAAAAAAAAAAAATTATAAGGTAGAAAAAATTATGGAAATTGTTGTAACTTGTTTTTAGCAAACTACTATGTTTATCCTTGGAGGGGATAGCATCTCTATGAATAATAATTACAAAAGGCCGAATTCAACACTAAATGAATTATACAGTGGTCATTTGATATCATTGAAATGACTTTTGTATCCATAAAATAATAAATAATAATTATACCTCTTGTTCAAAATTTTGAGATATCTTTTGCTTCAATTGAAACCACAAGGACCACATAGAATTTTGTACAAAAATAGTGTGCACTACTAGTGTAATTAACTAGATGGGCCCAAAAACGAGGTGTTGAGAAAAAGCTAAGCGCTTAAGGCGTTTGTGGGGTTCGCACGTGCGGGTAAATATTGTCATTGCTTACGTCGTTTGCAGTGGTCTCCAAACTTCTACCAAAAGCCGGGCTGTGACCAAAGGGTTGACACCCCGTGACAGTCATTGACCGGTGCTCCCTCTCTACTGCCAGCTGGCAATCTTCTAATATCTCTAATTTACCCATAATAATAATAACAGTCAAAGTGACTGTTACCATCACCTATTCTCTAGTTTTAATTTTAAAAAAAGAAAAAAATAGATTGTGTAATAATAAGTAATTAATAAATTAATATTTGTTAGAATCTGTTGGCTTTTCCTTTTTTTTTTTTTAATTATTAGCTTCAAAATAAATAAAATAAGGCAATAAAATGAGGGTAATTTGGTCCTTATATATAACAATCAAACTTGGATTATGACTAGGGGTAAAGTATAATTTTCTATACTTGAGGGGTAATCCAAAATAATAAAAAACTGCACAGGGGCAAAGTGTAATTTACCCTTACTTTTATCCACGTCCTTCGTATTCACCAAGTATCTTTGCTATCATATTAAACTAAGTTCACTCAATACAAGAATTTTTTTCATTGTAATGTGTAAAAAAATTGTTGTTGAAAAAAATTCTTGTGATTTTAGGACAAATTATTATTAATTAGGAATAAATTGCTATTGATATTTTTTTATCTAAAAATAGTTATAATAATTATTTTCCCAATGTTTAATAATTATTTATTAAAATATAATAATTCCATAGAAAAAAAGGTTCTCCCACAATTTCTTATAAAATAATTATTTTATTGAGTTGGTTTTCAATATCAAAAAGCACCCAAAAAGACATAATGTGCCCCATGTCGGATGCAAGAATTTAAATAAGGGTAGCAAAATTTTCAAATAGCCATATAAAGTTCTTTGAATTAAAAAGTCACTATAAATTTTATAAAAAAATTGAATTATTTTTAAAAGAATCAAATTTGTAGTTAATTTTCTAATAGTGGTTCATTATCTGTTGAACAAACTACAATATAAAAAGGATCATGTTAAAAAAAATTAGTCATACGCTTTTTGTTTAAAAATACCTTCTATATTAAAAATCTCTATCATAATTAACGGAAATAAAAAAAAAATAAAACTAGTTATATCTGTTGTCTTCGATGTAAAATTAATGTAAGAAATCAATAAGTAAAAGAGAAAAAGAAGAGAAAATATATTAAAATATTAAATAAATATAATATACTGCTTAACTTGGGGGAAACAAATACCTCTAAAATTGGGTTGGGGACTCAAACCATCAACCTCGTGCCTATTACATTTGGAGTTCTCCTTCCGGCCACGGTGAGAACATACCGTTTATCTTGGGAAATATATTTATTACAGTATTAAATATAGAGATAATACATAATGCATAGATTTTTATTAACTCTTATTCCAAATCAATGGAACTCTACACAGATCCGCCCTGAATGCGCCATTCAGCCTATCTCCTTGGGTAATGACACCTACAAGAATATCTCTCCAATACAGGAAAAGGTTAAATCAGCATTTAGGATTGGGTAATAAAAAAAGTGTGAAATTTTATTTATATTTGTATGTAAAATATTTTTGTATATTATTATATATGTGCTACCATATAGGAGAGAGATTGATTTTTCATTATAATATTGATTTTTCTTTCTTACGCATCAATATCCTCTTTTCTACATGACAACACATATATTGTAGTATGTAAAAAATTGCTACATACAAATATGTATAAAATCTTACTTCAGAAAAATAATAATAATAATAAGCATGCATATATGGAATGTTTTGAGGTTCTGGGGTAATGCGGAGACAATAACATTTTTGTTGGGTTCATAGTTTTTAAAATGAAGTAAACACTTTTATAGGTTTTTCAACTTACGAAAGAAATCATCGTTGAGACAAGTTTTGGATGAATTCCACTTAATATTTCTTGGAATTTTGGGGTGGAAATCAAAGACGAATTTGTAGGCTTCGAGATAATATTTTTACATTCTTAAAATCATGAATGGTGTGAATGTAAATTGGTCTCAAACTAGGTGGTTGGCGGTAGCGGCCCTTCGGACTGGTATATGACAAAATGTCGCGTCAATTCGCATTTTGGAGAAAAATTATTATTTTATTTTGAACGAAACTATTTTTTCCGCTAACCACTTTTCATGCCAAAAACCCGATAGTTGCATCTTTCCAGTATTTACAATTTTACCCCAACAGATGCACCTCTTACATGTTGCACCCTTACAATGAAGAATTGTGTCTCTTCCCAATAACCTTTTGACAACTATAAAGGCCATTTTTTTTCATTGAAATCATTTTGAATTAGAGCACATAAGCACTCTAATTCTGCACATACTTGCACTTTGCGTATTAGAAATAAATTTGAGAGTATCGTTCCGTGAAAGGTTTGACGAGACATTTGAATTGCAACTTACTTTTAAACGTAAAGAGCGGACATTGTACCCTTAGATTCAATTGCCAAAATATGTCGGAACATCCGAATAATTTTCATATTTTAGGGAAAGTTTTTTGTTTTTTCAATAAGGTACGTGTCTAATTCATTGTTGATAATATTATCATTCCAATTTGGTAATTGAATAAGTTATACAGCGGAACAACAATTTTAAATCCATTTTTTAATAATATTCTGCTGTATGATCAATAAGTATACAAACCGGAGTAATATATTAGTCTTAAAACTTTCTGGAAACTTAACGCTTTAAGGTTATTTTACAAAAAATTGGAACTGACTAGTTTACAAGTCATAATAGCATTCATTCGTGAATTTCAAGTAAGTACTCACTGTGATTAAGGAAAATAAAAATAAAATAAAATAATAATAATTTAATAATTTAAAAGTGAAACGAGTCCTACGTGTACTGCTTTAATTCTTGTAAGTGTAAATATACATTACATGGTCACATTTGCCTGGATAATATAATTAACAAATAATTTGTTAACAAAGGTGGTTGTCTGACTTTCTTTTCTGCATGTCTGTCAGTTGTAAACAAGTTTGTTAATTTCCAACCAACATTCATAGTTATTTATACATATAGTGTGGAATTTGGCCGGTCATATATACACACACACACACATACTATCCACGTAGTCAGTGCATGTTTTGTTCTAAAATTAACTTGACTAATTCATTATATGTTAATTGGTAAGGACAAATATTACATACTACCTCAGAAATTTGTAATTTGTTTCTGGTACGAGTATTAAACTGTGACAGAATTAATCTTGATTGTAATTTGAGTTACGTTATATTATATTTTGTGATAATTTTCCGGTTAAATTCTAGTTGAATCAAAATTAATATTCCTGTGATGCCGCAATCTAATTGTGGTGTGCGTTTTCTTGGTAGAAATAGCAAATGAGGAGAATAAAACTCTTGCAGTGATCTCGGACAATGAGAACCCTACTGCAAAACCGAGCGATAACCAAAGGTGAAGGCTCCTGAACTGCCTAATATATTGTGTCTCGGTTGGAGAAACCGAAAAAGTTTAAAGGTGGCAATTTAAAGCGCTGGCAGCAGAAAATGTTGTTTTACTTGACCACGCTTAGTTTGACTCTATTATTAAAAGAAAATGTGCCAGTCTAGAGCAATTTAAAGAAAATCGCCGTCACTCTACGCCATAGCTTTAAACCATTCCCATATGCCATTGCATATCACCAATACCAACATACATCGCCAATGCCAAGCACGTCCACACACATCGCCAATGCCAATCCACTGCATACTACCAATACTACACATACTATCAATATACCATGAATTCTCCACATATAATACAATTACACATAAGGCAATATAACTGCCATGAAGGCACTA
>MKEJ01076064.1:0-21126 GCA_001753735.1 Embelia ribes
TTTGGGACAACTAACATTTGTTGCCAGATGAACACTAACTAAATATTTATTTCAAAAAAGTAAGGGGGGACAATTGACCCCCCTTGCCCCCATTTAGATCCGCCCCTGCCAACAAACAAGTGCTCATCTAAATATATTATAAGATGTGCTAAAATTTTAAATAATATTATTTGACCTAGTTTAAAGTTCAAGACAAGCATGAAAATCAATGCTTATGTAATACATGTCGCATTCATTGTCGCCGTTATTTTATCTTCGAATGACAATTTAATACTTGAACAATTGAATCTTTAAATTGAGTCAGTCATAGTCGGATAATAATATATAGAAAGATACATTTCACGCCCATAATCTTGTAAATATTAAACTGCCAACATGTATGATTGCACTTAATGAAAGAGAATTATGTTATATATAATTATATACATGCAACTGTCAAATTAATACATTAGGCCACCCTCGATTGTGAATTAGATTCCCCCTTCCCGGGATGATATTTTAAAATTAAGTTTAAAGAGAAATTATAATGCTTATCTATAAAAATGAGCTGAGTCCAAATCAATGAATTGATGAAGAAAAGAGAATTACCCAAGTCATATATCAATCAAATCTTTTGATTTTTTGCTGACAGTAATTCTATATAAACTAATTTAAAAGAGAAAATATATTGAAATAGACACTTTATAAGAAAATCGCGGAATCTACCTATAATCATAATTTGTGGAGTCTTACTCGTATCTATCTCGCATCTTGTAGGATATGAGTGATTTTCAGGTCTCAAGGTCAAACCTACAATCATAATTTGTGCATTTATACTCATTATCAATCCATCGATGTTTTTAGGAGTTAAATAACATATAGATAAACTTGATCAACACTCGCTAGAATCATAAATTCTTGGATATGAGTCGGGTATATGTTCTATATTCTCGCACTACTCGGGTCTAAATGAAATCTCCCTAGGGGGTCAAATGGACATCCCTATTTTTACCCTCCCTTAATTTTAGTACACATTAAATGCAATTAGTTTATACCCAATCTCTTAAACAATAAAACGTATGTGCACACACATAAAACTTAGTTATCACCCGTCTCTTTCTCAACAAATTCATAACCACAGGGTATATTTTTATTATATTTTCATGTTACAAAAAGTTATATGTATATTCGACTAAATAACAACAAAGACCCAATCTGTATTTCATTAAAAAGGGTACCAAACAAACTGCTAAGAGCAGAGCTTGGAGTAAGAATCATGTGACTCCCTCCTTCTCCACTCCCATCTCTCTCTGTCTCTCTGTGTCCTTCTTGGGTTCTTGGCAATGTCTTCAAGCGCTTCAAGGTTCATCAAATGTGTGACAGTGGGTGATGGGGCTGTGGGAAAAACTTGTATGCTTATTTGCTACACCAGCAACAAGTTCCCCACTGTGAGTAGCCTTTTTTTTTTTTATTATTATTTTGCTTCTTCAAGATCCATAGGGATATGGGTTTTAGTATTTATCGAAGGGTCGTACAGATTGGTTTTTAAGTATCCTTCTTTGGCTGTAAAAAAGTTACCTTTACAGGATTCTTTCATATGGGTTTGCAGCCTTTTTTGTGTTCCTCTTTAATTTTATTCGAGATGTTAACTTTTTACTTATGTCAGAGCTTTTGTTTGGATAATTATTTAGGGTACTCCGTACAATCTTTCTACATCCTTTCTGTTCTCCAATTTGATTTCTCAATCCAGAAATTTGAACAACAAACATTTCATAGCATTGTTTCTTTTTCTCAATTGTTTTGAGACTTTCTATTAAAATACTAGTTTTTTATCTTCCAAAATTATAAAACCCCGGTGCACCATAAATATATACTTTATATATGCATTTTATTGTATGATATACAATTAATTTGATATTTTTGAGAAATTAGTGAAAAATATTAGTGTGTGCATTTTCTAAAATAGTGAATGTTGTAAGAGAAATTGACTTTTCAAAAGTTCTTATTTAGAAATATATGGCAAAGACTGTTGGGAGTACTATTAAGGGTTTTGTATGTTGGGCATTGTTCTCTCTGAAAGGCCTCTCTCTGATTTAGAGTTCTTTTCATCGTTACTATCAATGTTTTTTGCCCATTTGTGCTTAAATAATTGCTTAGTATGGTGTATGGTGTCTAATTGTTTTTTTCCATAAAAAACAGGACTATATACCAACTGTGTTTGACAATTTCAGTGCAAATGTGATAGTTGAAAGCACCACTGTAAACCTAGGCCTTTGGGACACAGCTGGTAAAATTTCATTGTCACTAATATATGATTTAGTTCTCTCATTTCTTTTACCATAAACCCCATTAAGTTTGTAATTTTCTAGATCTGTAACTTTGGTGAATTTTGTTTTACTCAATCCAATTTTTTTCCACAGGGCAAGAGGACTACAATAGATTAAGACCCTTGAGCTATCGAGGAGGCGATGTCTTTGTCTTAGCTTTTTCCTTAGTTAGTCGTGCTAGCTATGAGAACATACTGAAAAAGGTGCAGCTCGTTTGGAATTTTTCATGTTTTTGGGTAGAGTATTTAACTTTAGGGTTAAATTGATTTTGATGTGTTTTTTACATGCCAGTGGATTCCCGAACTTCAGCACTATGCCCCTGGAATCCCGGTAGTACTCGTTGGTACCAAGTTGGGTAAGAAGTGAAGAACACTTTATGTTAGCTTTTTCCTTTTGCAATGCTATTTATAATTTATTACGTTTGATTGTCGTTTGTCTGTTGCAATTTTTGGTTATGGTTCTGTGTCAATTACTTTGCTTATTTGTGGTGCTCGGCTTGATCATCTTTCTATTTGGTTGTCATTTATTTTCCTTACATTAAATTAAATGCCCATTCCACCTATTATATTTTTGCGGTTCATAAACTTCAATGGACGTGTTCCGCTGCCTTTTTGGGGGTGTATCGAAATAGCAGCGTCGGTTTCCTTATTTGAACATCCAGTTAGAAAATCGCATGTTGGGTCGAGTAATTCATAACAGTTAGTGTCATTTATCGCGTTGAGGTTAATTTTCTTCATCCAAATTTCTTTGATTTACAAGGTTCTTTTGGCCTAAAAAATGCAAACCTAGAGATCATGGAGGTAAAATATGGAGAAATAGGATTAGCAATCTCATTTCAATTGCTCATTCCAAGCCAAGTATATGAACAGACAGCAATCCTAGGAATATTCTTCTCGAGTGTTAGGTTTAGGTGTGCCCGAGTTGTCAGGAAATAGCAAATATTGGTCTACTCTGCATTTCCAAATATGTGTTTAGCATAAGGGTTACTGAAAGTCAGAAAGAGGCCAACATCCAGTTCCTTTGCCTATATGCACTGAGCATTCCCATTTTTGGTCACTTTGGTCTCGTAAGTTGTATTTATATTCTTTCTTCATTAGAGACAAGGGAAACTTCACATTTTCTAATGTTGATATGGAGGTCGTTTTGTCATATGTTGTGAGGCTTGTAAAAGTCCTGCACGTAATTGTGGTAAATTGTGCAGAATGTTGCATCATTCAATCTACAAGGACTTATTGCTCGAGATCGTATCTGGCTCCTAACTAGTTATAGTCGACCAAACAGTTGTCTCCTCTTGTTTTCTGGTTCCAAAGTTTGGTGTACCAGCTTTTGCAGTTAATGTTTGTGTCAGTTAGAGATGTGTTCCATTTCTTTTAATGCTTTAGCAATTAACTTCAAATAAATTTTAGCAAATGAAGATCATGGTCTTTTTTTTTTGGAAGATTTAAGATCATGGTCTTAACTTGGTGATTAAACCTTTTCTTGAGGGAAACAATGCCATTGTATGATTGTTTTGACCCATTGCAAGTTTATATTACCAATGGCTATCTATACTCCATCTGCACAAATTTGGAATTCTTTCATGACGCAAGTGAAAATTTCCAGAATATGGCAAGATTGAAGACCGGCTATCTAATATGTTCATTTAATCTTAGATAATTTCCCTTCTCATTATTGGTAAACAGACCTTCGCGAGGATAAGCACTATTTGGCTGATCATCCTGGATTAGTGCCGGTTACAACTTCACAGGTGCCATTTCTTTTATATTTTTGCCAATCATGAATTTCCATGGTAATGAATTTATCACGGATTTTAATAGAAATTAAGCGTTTTATATAATCAGGGAGAGGAGCTTCGTAAGCAGATTGGTGCTGCATATTATATAGAATGCAGCTCTAAGACTCAACAGGTACTGATATTCACTCGGTATTGTTTCTAGTTCTACATCAGATTATGTTGCAATGGTTTATAATTTTGTAAAGAATCACTGTTTCACATTTGGGGTTTCTGTGTATCCTAAAAATATATCTATGAGGGTAATGATTGCCCAATAGGATGCTAAATATTGAATTCTGATTCTTCGGTCGGACCAATAATCATTACTACCAATAACCTATGAACGTGAAATCTACCACAAGAAAGTAGCCATGTGAATGTGCATTGATTGCATTTAAATTGATTGTGTTAAAACTGAGGGTTAATTAGACTTTGTACCCTACAATTACTCCAAGCCCCTAATTGGTTCCTTGTTTCTCAATTTTCTCAATTCTGTTCATACCATTTCTTAGTTATCAAGACATAATTCTATTTTATGTTTTTTTTATTTTTGATAAATATAATGAAACTGCATAAAAAAATATAGCTGTGTCGGAAAGGAAGATCAAAAAAAGAACTATGGCTGCATCTGGTTTACAAATCAAGACACTGCGAATGGTGGTTTACACTTTTTTGTCGGAACCTTCAATCCAATGGCCCTGTGAAGGCTACTTTCAGCACTTGAAAACGATGTGAATATCTTAACTTCCCTTTAAAAAGAAGTCATGCCTAAGTTGCATGCCTAACTTTAAACGGGATGGTAAAAGACTTCTTAGATTAGAATTCTTTTGTGCTAGACTGAATTGGAAAGTGTTCGAGGAAACTCTGAAAATTGAAAAATCAATCCCTGGACTTGGAGCGAGGGGCAGGGACACGAACTGTAGTGACTTTAA
Organism: Embelia ribes; assembly: GCA_001753735.1. Classification (NCBI taxonomy): domain Eukaryota; kingdom Viridiplantae; phylum Streptophyta; class Magnoliopsida; order Ericales; family Primulaceae; genus Embelia; species Embelia ribes. The sequence goes on from MKEJ01076064.1 coordinate 5,013, forward strand.
GATTAGTTTATTCAATTGATTTTCATAGTATACCCTGGTATTTTCATAGTTAACCAAAGATGAACAGAAGTTCCCTCACCATAACTTGTTGGTATGAAGATTTTTGCTTTGAAACTCCACCTTTTAAATAGGCGCGTATAAATTAAATGTTTCATGCAGAGTGTTATTTGAAAAGGCTATGCCTTAACCTTGCTCACAAGATGGTCTATCTGCTTGGTTTCGTCTTAAAGAGGTTATACAACTGCAACGTTAATGAGTTTCTATACAATGTTTTTTGCAGAATGTGAAAGCAGTTTTTGATGCTGCAATCAAGGTAGTAATCAAGCCACCGCAGAAGCTAAAGGAAAAGAAGAAAAAGCAACGACGAGGATGTCTGGGGTCAGTAACATCCTTCCGATCATCTCATTCTTTTCCTTAATAAATTATTGCCCTAAATAAAGTTTTTGAATTGAAATGGCTGCAATTATTTCACATTTCTGGTCAGTAGTTGTGTTTTTGTATCTTGGCCTGTTTGGATCCGGTTTTTCTACGGCTGGTGTGAAGTACCACTCAGGTCTGCAAAGCATTTTGATTCATATTGTTTTGAGCTACTAGCAACGTCTCACTTATTGGTTTAGGTGGGACACAGCACTTTTGCTTCTAAAACAATCGAAATGGGAAAAAGCAGATGTGACCTTATTTTTTGTTTCATCCCTTTCCTTTTCTAGTTTTTGATGCTGTGAAAACGCTTTCGACATTAATTTGCGTGTTCACCTTCTCTATTTTCTTGGTGCAGAAATGGCCTCTGCTGTAGGACTCTTCTTTGCCTAAAATGAGAGATGCTTTCCTGTGCTGAATTTTAGTCCTCTCGATTGTTAGTTATAACGTTGGATGCTAGTCCTGTTGATCGTTAGCAATTACATTCTATGCTATCCATCACTGTGAACCAGCTCATGCGTATTCATATTTTCCTTTGTTGTATTTAGTAAAAAGTAATCAACCATACCATCAGCTCAATGAGGCAATTGCTTTCTTTGGTCGCTATTATTTTTCGTATGAGCAGTGTAACTCTATAAGCCTTTTGAAATTTATAATTATATGCCAATTATTTTGAATACTCCCGGTGCTAGATTCTGAGTACAAAGGGAAAGATTTGCATAGTAGAATGGATAGGTCAATGGTATGGTTTTAACAATTCAATTCCGCGCAGGTTAACTAAATGTTACTTCAATAAAACACAAACAGCTCTTTCGATTGCCCTTGCTAGTTTCTTTCCCCTTCCATTAACCACATCAGCTTCTAAATCATGTAAAGCATATCAGCTATCAGACCGAGTTTTAGTCTTAAATTTTGAGACAACATACTCAAGCTGATGATTGGGATACCATAAAACACGAGAATAGGGTGACTAATGTCAAGGATTGCACACTACATGCCGAATAATAATTTAAGATTCTAAAACTAAGGTTTTCACCAAAAAGCCCATATCAAAGGCGGAGCCATGCCGATCAACACCACCTCAAAAGTTCAAAAATTCAGCGCCCAACTTGTTTTATATATATCAAATGGAAAGATAAAGAAAAGGGCAACAAATTAAGAGAAAGAAAAGTAAAATATAAATTACAGTACAGAGGCATTTGTGTCGCTTTAAGCTGTTGAAAGATCCATAAATAGGCAAATGGATAGGGGCAAGGCCTTAGGCCACTTCTTGTATGGAGATTCCACATTCCGAGTTCTATGCAACACATACTTCATGCTATACGAAAAGTCAATATATCTACACAAGAAAATCATCTTCAACTGCGCAAATAAAAAGATCCAGAGGACAGGAGAGGAGAGAATTTCTCAAGGTCTGAATGTAACAATGTTAAAAAGTACATTGATTTGGACAGGAGGTGGGGGGTCGGAGACGATGCACTCGTCTGAACAACTCACATACCACCCAGCCTCTTGAGATCATACTAGATTAGACAAATTCCCAGAGTTAGTCGCAAACCACCACCTAATCCCTGGAAAAATCCCAACATATAAGACCAGAATTAAAATATGCAAGAAATCTGACAAACATCAATGACATCTAAAAACTGCTAAAATAACTTTCATTGTGTCCCCTCCTTCTCTGGCTAAGCATTTTGTAATACTTCTATGGTGCCCTATATGTTCAATGTTTTCATGCTTCTAGTGCCGTGTCTGCATTCACATCTTAACATATGAACAAGAAACAGACACATCAGCAGCTGTTAGATCACCCTTAACCCAGAATAGCTCAAAGTCAGCTGGCTACTGAGAGATTGTAGTCGCAAAAAGAGGAGCGCAAATATGATGCACAATATCTAATACATACAAGTACTCACCAGCACTGAAACCTTGAAGAGGGTCGGAAGAGTGGGTATCAACACCTCGTTACTGCCAAGAGGGTTGTTTGTACCTGAAGTCCTCAGCATTGTCCTTTCTCTTTAAAACGCCACCTGTCATCTGCGGAAACATCCTTCCCTGCTCATCTGCAAGAGCCAGTGAGCTGGCAGTAGAAAATTGCCTCGATACTAGAGGAGACGATTCATCCCTGGCTTCCATCTCTACATTACCAGGACCAGTATTTAGGTCTAGTCCCTGCCTTACCCATTTGCTATTGTTGCTGGCACTCATACTGTTGCTGCCATCTGGAAGGCTGACAACATAAGGCCTCGGAAAATGGGAAGTTACTGCAGGAGGAGGACCTGATAATAACTGTGAATTAGATGCAGCAAAGCTGAGCCTTCCATTTGATATAGAATCTGTATATGTAGTAGAGAGACCAGCAAGAGAGGCCGAAGGTAGAGGAAAACCAGTTCCAAAAGGAAATACAGGATACTGAAAGGATGGGAAGGGAACTGCAGGAGATGATGACAACACTGACCCCCGATATAACTCTGGTGCAAACGGAATTTGACCAGTTGGTGGGCCCAATACTCTTGGTGGCCCATTAGCTGCAACAATTGGAAAGGGCTGATCCCCTCTTTCAGACACGATTGAAGAAATAGAGACAGGTGGAAAAGCATTCCCGGCCGTAAACCAAGGAGAGAAAGTTCCAGTTTCCTCAGTGCTCGTCCTAAGGCTGGAGAAGAAAGGCTGGGATTGCATGTTGCTTCTACTGTGCGGGTTACATAATGATGATTCTGCAGCTTCATCATGAACGGGGCCATTGTTTAGATCGAAATCCCTCTTTGATTCGGAAATAGGGTATCCACCCAACGAAGATGACTTAGCTGGGAAAAAAGGGACCTCCTGCCCACGACCACTGCTTGCTGAGCCCTGCCACATATCACCAGCTGCATCAATTCGGTTCAAATCAAGATCAAGACCAACCGAAAAATTCAAAGGAGGGGGAATCAGTGGTTTCTTTAGTGGAAAGTCATGAACAGAAGCATGCACAGACGTCGACCTTGTCTCCTGGGCAGAATTTCGAAAAGCCACATCCTCCAGAATTCCTTCGTCAGCCACATTCAGATCAAAATCCAACACAGGGCGGTTATGTTTGCTGAGACCAGCATCAGGAGTACTAGCTACGACAGGAGGCATCTCCAAAGCTTTCCTGGGCTCAGCAGGCCGAAATGCGCTGGTGGCTGCAGATCCTTTCCATCCTAGCTCTCTTTTGCTTCTCAAGAGGTCAATAGGAGGAACAAAGGGCCCTTTTGCAGCAGCAGCCACGGTAATGGATGCAGGAAGGCCACTAGATACAGAAGCCACAGGGAAAAGCAAGGGATTAATTATACAAGCAGAAACTGGATATCCAGTGTTTTCTAAATTCATAAGATCCCCTAACTTTCCATCATCTGCGCTGAACCCTTCATTTAAGTCAAACTTTGGTTTCTTATTTACATGTAACGTCTCAACTGCAGCATTAGTTGTAGATGTTTCACTTTTCTTTAATTCATCTGCCTCTTCACAGGCCATCATATCCCCATGGCCTTCACTAGACAGAGCACTGCTAGTACCCTGACCAATATTTCGTTTCCCGACCTGATTTTCAATCTCATTATCTTCTAATTTTACACCATTGAGTTTGTCAACACTTTCTGGAAACTCCATGGTAGGACCATTGCATCCTTCTCCAACATCAGTTTTGGCATTCAAAGATGGTTTCAGCTCTGTATAGCTGTCACCATTACATGCTTCTCCCACGTCAGTTTTGTTCTCACTATCAGCATCGAATGAAGCATTTGACAGAGCCCCTACAGAAGTTTCCCTCTTAACTTCTAAATGCGAGGCAACATCATCGGCATTATCAGCCATTGACAGAATGCTCTCCTTTAATTTTGCTGCTTCAATTTTGGTCTCAGCCTTCTCATCAAGCTGCTTACTTTCATCAACAGTCAAAACCTTACCTGCTGCACTAGTTGGAGAGGAAGCAATTGAAGCAGCATCCTCAATTTTATCCGATAGGTCATTGATCTTCCCACCCAAATTTACAGCTGTACTGGAATCCAGCTTGAAAGAGTTGTATGCATCCTTTTCCTTAGCTTGTTCAGGTACTACAGAAATCGGTTTCTCTTGTTTCGATGTACCATGGAAACCAACTTCAGATTGACATTGCTCTCGAACAAGGCCATTCCTATCCGGTGCAACAAATTTGAAGTCATCACCCATGCCAGATTGATCCTGAATATTGCTGGTTCTCCCCGAAGAACCATTTGGTGAAGGCAAATGAGATTTGGACATTTCTCCAGCTGCCACACTAGCAAGCAGATTCATTCCACCGTCATCTCCACCAGACATGGATGCACTCACTTGAGAATACTTGACACAGCTCTCAATTAAAGCATTTATAGAGCTAAAGGAAGCATCATGCAGCTTTCCCAATTTCAATTCATTTCCTAACGAATGTGAAGCAGCTTTAGAGAATTCCGTTAGTTTTCGATCATCATTGCCATTAGTATACCCTTCAGGAATAGCATCAGGTGACCCATCTCCTTCATCAGAACCAGTCAAAATGTCCTTGAAATCATTACTTTGCCAGGATTCAGTCTTTACATCAGATGTAGTTTTCACATCAGTCTTTTCCTTGGAATCAGGATCAGATTGATCATTCTTCTCTGAAAGCGCTGGAGAAGAAGACCTACTGTGCATGACTATAGGATCTTCAACAGGCCCAAAGCTCGTGCTTTGAGCTGGACTACGACCTATGTTTGGTATTTTCACAATTAGCTTATGATTATTACTATCCATAGTGGGCAGATCAAGTGCCTTTTCCCATGTTAACCCAGATTGAGATAATTTTTCGGAAGCTAAATTTCTGTGCAAAATAGAATTTCGCGTTTCTCTTAGACTTTCTGAAGGATCAGACCCAGGGCGGCCATTAACAGATCTTCGAGGTCGAGAACTACCACCAGAAACCTTATTCACGCTAATTGACCCTGCAGTTGAACTTCTTGCATCTTCTTTTCCTGAAAACCCTGTCATTTTAACATGGTCGCTCGAGCATGACTGACTGTTGTGAGATTGACTTGAACTGCTACTCCTTTCATCCCTAGCAGTAGTCGAAGGAAGGTCAGGGTTGCTCCCAACAACTGATCTTGGCTGACCATCTTTTACTGAAGCCGGTGAAGGCAACCCTTTGATTGGCCCTGGGGACGAGGTGGCGAGTTTGCTACTCATTTCCACCTGAACATGTTTGTCTGAAGTAACTTTAGCTGAAGTAAACTGTGTTGAGCTCTTGACAGCAGCATCAGAGGGCCCACAAAATTGTTGGTTTCCACCCTGAGAGCCTTCAGGATGACGTGACCTCGATGACCATGAAACGGCTTGATTTGTACCAGATTTCGTATCAACAACATTCATCTCGGCCTCAACACGTTTCTTCCATGTATCGACTAAACTTCTTGCTTTCTTCTGAATTTCTGAGTTCTTATATGTACGTAAATGGTTCACGGATTTGCCAATGTTACACATTTGTAGCGCCTGAAGGTTTACGGGCAGCTTATCAAGAGCGCGAAGCAAAATAAACAGAAATTCCTCCATAGATTTATCACCGTCCTTTGGGCTTCCATCAGCTACCTTACCCTTATGGACATCTTGAAGCCATTGATCTAACACCGGCAAACCCTTTAGCTGCACAAAGCGACTAAGACAATCAAAATTTTCAGTAGCAGCTATCACGCCTGCAAACATTGAACGGCTAATTAATTCCAACTTCTTCTCAACTCTATTAGGCTGCATGAATTGAACCAGTTTCTCAACCCCTTCTGAATCTACAAGCCCACCCTTTTCTGTTATCTTAGAAATCTCAAACTTCAAGATGCTTTCTGATCTAATTTGAGCAGAATCACTGTTATCTGCTTTCAATGAACGCTCTCGTTTGATAGGTTCAGAGGCCAGATCTGCCCGCTCCCTTTTCCTTCCCTTGGCTTGAGAAGGAGTGGACGTGGCAGTCTGCACATTACTAGAACCAGATTTTAACTGAGACGTTGGTGTTGGACCATTTATTGGTTTTTGAGAACGGCCACCTGATTGTATCGTAGCATGCATCTCTATTCGACTTTTATATAACTGGTCTACCTCTTCTGGTCGTTCCTGTGGGCAATAGTAAAAAATTACAGTTAAAATAAAAACAAAATGTTAAAAGAGGATAAATCACCAATTAGAAAGTTCCCCGAGAAAATACAATAAAAAGGTGTTAGTGACGGAAACTCACATAAATATAGTCTTGATCAGTTAACCACTGTAGACACCTGTTATCAGCGTCAAAAACCAGGCGACAGACAAATGAGGATGTCCCTGAAGGAAGTTCGATACCTTTAGGGAGGAATGCAACTTTACACGGATGAGGTAATGATATTGCAGGAATCTCGCAGCATTGAAAGGAGTAAAAAACTTCGTTTGGCACAGCGTCCAACAGGATTGCCTTCCCAAGCTTCAGCTCTATGGGACGGTAAAGCTTATTCACACATAGAAGTAGATTCTCCTCTTTGTCAGACGACAACCAACGAATAATTCCAATGAAATGTGTGGAATCCTGGTGCGATTTGAAAAGAGCAAAGTTACCAACCTGAATTCTATGCCCGTCCTGCAAAAAAAAACATTACTTTTGATAAATAGGCGAAACTTAGAAAGAATAAAAATAAAGTAAATGCCAACATCATGAAGATATAGTGCTCCTAAATTGGGCTGTAAAGGAGAGAACAAAGTGGAACTTCAAGATAGAATTACAAAAACAGAGAGGGTAATTCAACAGCTCATATGGAGTATGTATATATACCCCAAAAACCCATGAGAAACTCAATTTTACACTAGTAACTAGTTAGAGGAATGCCTTCCCTTTACCAACAAATGAACATGCCAATAGATTATCAATATCTTCAAGTTCTCGTATCTCTATTTAACATTAGTAATACCATTCAAAAATTAGGGAACTGTTTTACCTCCCTTATCTGAAATATTAATCATAACCATTGATATTAAAAGACTCTAGGTCATCCATATAGCATTGCATATATATGTGCACGTAGAGTTGTCCAAGTAACAATGAAGACCAAATAAAATGAAACATGACAAATCATCATGGCTACTGCTTACAATGATTAACAAATCCAACGTAAAAATACTAAAAAATAAGTCGCTTTGCACATTCCCTCTCCTCACTCTCACAATTAACAAAACCAAAACACAACAAAGACATAAATATGCACGTCACTTATACTATGCATAAGCTGCATTATATCTGTTTACAATCACTATCAAGAAAAAAGCAAGCATTTTAGACAGATAATTCTAGCTCCTATGGATCTAATAGAAAAGCATATGAATCAAAAACAAATGCCAGCAGACACAAAAGATACCGACGCTTATGCACATACAGTCCCTCACATCAACAGTCCGCAACTCCTAATGCACTTCATATTTTTTAACTCGTCGCCGTCAGTCATACTGATAAACTTGAGTTAAAAACTTCAGTAACTGTTAGCTCTTCACAATTCAGATACAACCGTCACTATAGATACATAAAAAGCATCACATTAGCATAATTCCAACTGAGCGTAAAACCAGATATCGTTCATCACTTTATCCGAATGGTAGGAATAGCTATACAGTGTTGATCAGCAGGATATTGGGTAAATAAGGTAAACCATTTGAACGCGACTACTTTTTTGAACATTGGCTCCAGAGTGAGACCATATAGAATCAAACTTATTCTACAACTCTATTTTTTTTTTTTTAAGAAGAAGAAGAAACCACATCTCATAAGTTTTATCCATCTATCTTACCAATATTAAACATTAGAAAAAAACAAATACACCAACCGTATACGTAGACCAATACTGTAGTAGTATTAAACATGAAACAAGTGTTCATCCACAAAAGTGCCAGTAACAATCTGGATGCACTTTAAATAAATCTTCTCAAATTCAGAGACAAGACCCCATGACAGAATCCAGCAAATACAATCAGAAGTAAATGCAGAATGACAAGAACTCCCCAGTTTGTCTCTGCATTGAATTTTAGTCCAGAATTGTAAGTTCTCACCATTGCATTCCACAGATATGCTCATGGGTTTGAACAAGTTGGGTCACCAGTCAGTATGCCAAACTAAGATAAGAACTTCTTAATTGACATGCAAGAACTAGAAAACCAAACACTTTGAAGAAGTTGAACCTAACCTACGAGAATAGATCAATTGCATGTTACAAGACTAAATTACCTAAAAAGCTGTGATATACACAGAGGCATATCAACACAGAAACTGTACAGATGCCACTCATTGACTTCTACTTTAAAACACATCCTTACAAGAAAGGAAAAGGAAAACCAAAAAAAAAGAAAAAAAAAGAAAGAAAAGAAAAAAAGAAACAGTTATCTATGCCAAAAACAAAAGTTCTCTCTTTCTCTCTCCCTCTCTCTTCAGTTTCCCACTGAAGGCCTATAAATCTCCATTTTGGGCGCACATTGATGAATTACACCAACAACTTACAGAAGGGGAAAATGGGTTTTGATCAAACAAAAAATTGACAGAGAATTGGTGAACAGAGAAAAGTTGCGGAAGGAAACGTATCTCCATTGAAGGCCCCACACATAGCCGTGCCAATTCAACTGAGAAAGCTCAAAATGATAATCCTTCCTTTGTTGCTTCACAAAATCAAAGCAGAGCCAATTTGGATCTTCTAAGTTTGTTTCTCCATTACCAGGGAGGAATGAACAGAAGAAATAAGTGTGTTTTCGCAGGACACAGATGAGTTTCAACTTTCAACGAAAAAGAAAGAAAAGTGGTAGAAAGAGAACAGGGAACGAAGCTAGTGTGATGAGACAAGGGAAAGTTATTTTTTTTCACTTAATGTTTTTTCTTTGTGTGCTGGGGAGTGAATACCACGCTCGTTCTGTATAGTTTTTGAGATATTAAAATTATGTATGCATATCAATTTTCTTAACTAAAGAAGCTCACAATGGACTTTGCACATCTAGCAGCAGCATAATTACTTTCACTAAAAACAATCTACTAAATTTCACATTAGAACATAAATTGCAATGCTCATTACCGTCCCACAACAAAAAGGGAGGGAGATTGACCAAAAGGTATAGATAAATATGTTAATATAACGTTCACCTTTTCTTTTACAGAGTCATGTACTAAGATGTCTACATACGGTTCACATATATATCATTCCACGGCAAAAGATTACACACTTAATCTCATTGAACTCCCAACCTCTGTTTGAAGATCATAGTAGTGTGCAACTGGATCAAGGGCCCTTTCGTAACATATGAAATTCAATTAATCAATACAGCTAAAAAAAAATGCTCGTGTGTTCTTTCCATTGACTCATACATACAACTTTTAATAGGCAAAACATAGATGTATGCCTGAGCGTTGAACTAGCAAATGTGCCACGAGGCCAATTGGCAATTCTCCACATACAGTACATAATTTGAATATATCATTAGTTACCAAAATCATAGCACTTAACAGTTTTATAATACCTTATAGAAAAAATCAGCTGCAGGTGATGGTGAATCGCAAGCTACAGCTTTCTTGGTCCCTCTCGTGCCACGTGCAGGGACAGAACGCATGTGCCGACTCTGTTTCTTGTATTCACCTCCCTTCCCATGCATACCCTTTCATCTTCTCCAATTTGATCTCCCTCAACCATCAATAAGAAGCCCCAATTCAGCACAAACCCACACAAATTCGCAACTCAATAACCATAATTCATCACACACCACAGAAATTCGCCAATCGTAAACCCTAATTCAGCAAAAAAAGGCCACAAAGATTTACCAGCCGAGAACCCTAATTCAGCACAAACCCACAAAAATTAACCATTAAAAAACTCAAATTCAGCACAAACCAACTAGAATTCGGCAATCGAAAACTCAAATCGCCGCCAAATGGCAAAACCCCTATATTTTACAAACACTAAAGCTCCAATATATACCGATCTACTCCGAGCTCGAATTGGTGAATTTTCAGATCCAACAGAGAGGAGGCGGAATTTCGCGATCCGAGAGAGAGAGAGGTAGAGAGAGAGAGATGATTGATGATGTCGCGAGTCTCCTTAGCAGACGGCAAAGGGAAAGGTTGTACTAGGTACTAAGCGGGGGCAGGGGCAGTTCGGGCAGATCGGGCAGGTGGAGGATAGAAGTACCTGCGGGTGAGTCAGAGTGAGGGTGACGTATCAAGCGTGACTGTAATTGACTTTGATTGTTCGCTCTGGTTGTCGAGAGGTAGTTATCTGCTGTGACAGTAACAACACGTCATTTTCCGACACATGTGCCTGATCACTGCTGACAGCAACGAACGTGTGTTCGTTACCATTTCGAGTTAGCAAATAATGCTGTTAGTTAATTACACTGACTCTCCCTATAGTTTCTTCAAATGCTTAACTCCCTCCTTCCAAATTTTTAATCTTTTGTGACATGATTATCAAATTAAAAAGCAACATCTATAAAATGAACTCACTTGAAATAAGGGTTCATTTGATTGCAAATTTTAAGAAAATAAGTTAACTATAAGTTAAAAAAATTGAATACATCTAACTTAAAATTTTAAGCTTATTTAAGATAAAATAGCAAATAAATTAAAAATAAGCAGTCAAAAACTGTCCGACTTTTAAGCAAACAAGCTGAAAATTTGAAACATGGAATACAATCATAATGCCAAACAAGACAACTTTAGATTAAACTACCACAGAGTATTGGGTGGTCAAGACAAAACCAGAGACTACCTAGTAGATAAAATGAATTAACACAACATTAGCTTATATTTCATAACTTTTCATCTTTCACCATATTGTAGGTATAGATACATACAAGTTCCCAATCACAAATTTAGAAGCTTCTTCCAGCCAATAATCCATTAATAACCAGATAAATCAATAAAGAGAAAGGAGTGGAATAGTATATAGTAGAGTATCATTTAAGAAATAAAATTATGAGCTTCATAACTTACAGAGCCATATAATAAACAAGATAAAATAATTAACCAGAGAGAGAACAAAATAGTTTAAACCCAGACAAAAATAAAGGTCTTATAGTCACAGCAATCTCCATGATGATAATAATCATCCTTATATTTTCCACCGAACACAAGATCAAAATTCATAAGATTAAACTCATTCCTAAAATACAAGTCAGACCAAGATTAAATCTAGCAGAAGATTACAAGGATTAAAAAAAAAACCGTAAAAAGCCAGTACTCAAATTCCTACTGCTTTGGTTTTTCTTGATCTTTCAATCACAAGGCAGCTGCAACTTGAGATTCTATGGACTTCACCACTTCTTTGCCCATCTCTTTGCATCCGACCAATTTCTGATACAAACAAAGCATATTCCTCATTTTAATTTAAGATAACGAGAAGAACGGAATAGTGCTATCAGGAAGTATGATGCCACACCTCTATGAAGGCAACTAAAACGGAGACTCTAGAATCAGGGAGTTCCAATCCTTATTAACTGGTGTTCCTCAAATCCCATCTCTTTGCCGTTGGATCGATTTTAAATCAGATATGATGGTTCTCATTTAGAAGCCTCCTTCATTTCCCAGTCCTCAAATCTTTATTAAAATAGATCTAACGGCAGAAAAGTAGGATATGCGGGGCTCCAGTTAAATGAGAATTGAAGTCCTCTCTCATCCAACCGCAGAAGAAGATAAAGAATACAGGAAAATGCAAAAGAGAAGTACATACATGCCCTTGTGAATATATGTCACCAGTACGAAACCCTCTATCGAGAGTATCCAAGACTGCAGTCTCAATCATATGAGCAGCCTTCTCTTCCCCTAAGCCATACTTCAAAAGCATAGCAGCACTGAGGATTGTTGCTAAAGGGTTTGCCTTGTCCTGTGTAAAAAAATACCCTCTCGCCTCGTAAACGTACTATACGAAACAAAAACAAGATAGAAGATACAGTTTAAGAAAACAGAAAATATGATTTTTATGAATCACACCTGCCCAGCAATATCAGGTGCAGACCCATGTATAGGCTCGAATAGTCCAGGCCCCTAGATAAAGGAAATCAACAACGCAATAACTTCTCTTTCACGATGCGATAAAGGAAAGAGAATACTTTTTTTCCAAAAAATTAAATAAATCCTAAAGTCATCAGAAAGTAAGCGCATTTTCAAATACCATTGCACCAAGACTAGCAGACGGAAGCATCCCAATGCTTCCAGTGATCATTGAAGCCTCATCCGATAAAATGTCACCAAATATATTGTTTGTCACAATCGTGTCAAACTGCAAAAGTCAAAGATATAACTTCATTTCATGCAACACGCAGCGGATTAAAAAAAACACATAGGGTGCCCATAAAAACTCAAAACTTTGAAAATTAGAAAAGGAAAACACCTGTTTCGGATTGCGGACAAGCTGCATTGCAGCATTGTCGACATACATGTGAGAGAGTTCAACATCAGGGTACTCTGAAGCCATTGCTATTACTCTTTTCCTCCAAAACATAGATGCCTGGCCAATAAATAAATTGCACAAATAAATTATACCATGTCTTGTGTATAAAGTCACCGGGAAGCATAATGCTATGATGTCTAAGAAACAAATATCGCCAAACAAAAGATTAATGTATCAGCATCAAAGCTTTAAGATAATATGTTTACGAAATCCTAAAACTGGGCTAATGACAAAAATAGTCCTTCCAGGCTTCCCCCATTATAATATATACAATAATAACAAAAGCTAAAGCATATACCTGGGATAAAGATCTTGAAGGATACACTAAGTAGAAATTTGTAAATATCCTGGTGGCTTTTAGTTTCTTTTCGGAAAAGAAAGGTAAAGAGAACATAGAAAAGGAGCTACCTCCAAGACATTAGCCTTATCAACTGAACAAAGTTTTCCACGACGCTTCCGAGCAGTCTCAAATGCAATGCGAGCAATCCGATCAATCTGTGAGAAAAGTTTTTCAAATCAAACAAAGAACATGCCAAAGTCACAATCCCAAATTAAGTAAAAAATGAAGTCTCTCATGTTGCCTCAAGGAAATACCTCATGGGAAGCATAAACCTCGGTGTTGAAGCCAATGTCCTCTCCATTCTCACTTGTGCCAAAACCCCTTGGTTTTCCAAAATAGATGCCTATTATCAATAAAAAGGAAAGGAAAGGAAAAGAGAAGTGCGCATTACTTGTGGAAAGAAAACCAGAATAAACCAAATTATAGAATCCGACATAAATAGCCTTGAATAAGAGTATAAAACTAATAACAGATACTAACCTCCCGTAAGCTCCCTTACAACCATGAGGTCAACGCCTTCAGCAACCTCTTTTTTCAAAGTTGAAGCATCTACTAACTGGAAACGCGGACACAAAGTTGACATTTAAAGTATCGCCTCAATAGTGATAATGAAATGGCTAAGGAAAATTCACTGAACAGAATAAGGACGTTTATATATTCCTTCAGAAGAATAAAGCCAGAGTTTACCTGTGGGAGAACAGAAGCTGGCCTCAAATTTGCAAAAACCTCAAGACCTTCGCGAAGCTGAAGTAATCCCGTCTCGGGTTTTAAATGTTTTTCGTTATTATCCCACTTATACCTAGGAAAAAAAACATCAATTATCAAAGAGATTAAGACCAAATTAAAGAATCGAATGCTTATGTGAAGATAATGAGAGAGAATAATACCCTCCGATTGCGCCAAGAAGAACAGCATCGGATTGCTTTGCAACTGAAAGGGTCTCCTCAGGCAATGGAACGCCGGTCAAATCCAATGCAGACCCTCCCATGGGCATCTCTTTAAAATCAAATTGCAATCCTGATAGATATATGCCAATTGTAACTAATTGTCAGAACCTTAAACCAGAAAGTTTGAAGAAAAAAGAAAAAAAATTCACAGACAAGGCACCAAAGAAGGGAATTGATAGAATAAGGAGGAAAAAGAATGGAAGATTAAAATTGTAAAGGGTTAGTCATTCTTCTTCCTTTTTTCTGCCAAGCAAATGTAGAAATGAAAATGTGGAGATCAGACTACGTTTGATCATTTATGACTAGAAATGAAAATGTGGAGATCAGACTATGTTTAATCATTTATGACTCGAAATGAATACATTTGGTAACTTGGTTCAGAAATCAGCTTCTAGAACATGTTTTCCAAAATCATCATCACATTTAGAACCTACCTCCAAATCAAAACAGAAGAGGTGAAAGATCATCTTCTTATGCCAGCTAAGATGATTAAGGAAAACAAACCACATTTTATTCACTGTCATGTCAAAGAAACTGTACAAACGTCTATTGGCTACATCTTGTGCATTGATTTTTTCCGTTAAAACAGGATCAATGAACAAAACCTAAGTAGATAGGTGGACACGTACTTGTACAGTTTCGTTACATGATTATCAATACGCGAACCATTTTCCCACGTCAAATTAGGAACCAAGCCCATAGTTAGGAAAATAAAATCCATAATTCCATATTTGTTTCTTTCACAGCCTTAGCCCTTCAATATTGGTTTCTCAAATAAAAACAAAACTAATAAGAAAGTGAGAGCAACCAAGTTTTCTGCATATCTTTCTCTTTGATTTCTCAGTACATGAGAAAAAGACACAAACTTTCAAAAATTTATTAGTTTTCACTTTCTTCTCCAAATTGAAACCAAACAAGAGGACGTAAAAAAATCATTGATACTTCCTTTTTTTCGATTTCCCTTCCGCAATTCCATTTAAAAAAAAAACAATTTCTAATATTAGCCCTTCATCTTTATCTTTTATTACCAAATCAGCCCCACAAAACAACTAAAAAACAGCTCAATTTCTATTCTTCTCAGGGTTAAATGAACAAATGACCTAGAAATAAATATACATACATATTAATATAGTTTGTATCCGTGTATACATAAATATATACACAGAGTTACTAATCCTTAGCCATTGATTTTTATCTCTTAGCACCACAATTAGCCCCCGCAAAGCAATTGAAAACGAACTCAATTTGCAACTTTTGGGTTAAAAAAATGTTCGAAATTAAATAACTATATATATATATCAGAGTAGGGGAGAGAGAGAGAGAGAGAGAGACAATGATGATGTACCTTGGATAGAACCAGCGAGATCGAGGACGTTCCTGGCGACGGAGATGACTTCAGGGCCGATGCCATCGCCGGGGAGCAGAGTGATGGTGTACCGTTTCGCCGGTGAGCCCGCGCCGCAGCGGATCCTGCCAGAGTTAAGGGCGTGTTTGGATGGGGAAATGGAGACGGGGGTTTTGAAGGGTCCAACGTGGAGTTGCAGAGAAGCCGCCATTGGTTGGTGGGAGACTCAAGGACTCTAAGTGTCCATTTGCTTGCGCCTTGTCGGCTTGAAATTGACTCACATAGTGGGCTATATATATATATATATATATATAGATATATTGGGCTATATGCATGGATGGATAGATAGATCCGGATCCGAATATACGGCCCGAGTTGCCCAACTATTTAATAGCATTGACAGTTTCACACCAGTTTCTAAAAAGGTCAGGTTTGCCCCTCTACTTTCTCAATTGAGAAATCTTTGAAATTTTGAGTAGAGAAATTTATTCTATCAGCATTTTTATTTTCAAAAATATTTTTAGAAATTGAATAGTAAATTTTCTATTAAAAAAGTTACCATTAATAATATTTTTATTAAAAAATAAATTTTTTCTCACCAAAATAAAACAAATACATCAATATATTGAAA
>MKEJ01076067.1:0-12363 GCA_001753735.1 Embelia ribes
TTTTTTTTTTATGGGGATTTTATTAGTTGCAGCTATTTTTTTTCTGTGGCAAGCACCAACCAATGGATTGGTGGGATGATAACGTAATATTTCAAAACTATTAGGAGTATCTGGTAATTAAAAGAACTTAAGAGTTCTTAATGTAATTTACTATTTTCAAAGTTTGTAAAGCTTGACTGTGTCCATGTTTGATATAGTTTTTTTTTTTTTACTAGAGATGTTTTGACAATTAGCTTTTCGATCGACTTAAAAAAAATGGGTAAAGTTGATTTTAGTCTCATTTCAATTTACTATTCTTTTACTTGTTTCAATTTATTTTCTATCTTTTTATTCAATTAATCAATTTAACTCAGTAGTTAATATCGTTTCTTATTTATTATGGAAAGTTAATTGGGGAGCATCCTAAGTAAATTTATTCAATATGCCTCAATTTCAAATATTATTTTATAATTTTTTTAGATAATATTTTATAATTTTACTCATTTTATAGAATATTTCATAATTGTATAACTTTAAAATATTTTCGTTGCTATAATTATATTTTCAAAATTTGTTAAGTCTTTATATTTTTTCAATCTTATTCTGGAAAAGAAATTTGTACTCAACCAATTTTTATTCCAAAACTAAAATTGCATATTTTCAACAAATAGTAAATGGTATGAACTATTGGGTAAAATAATATGGATTAAATTAAAACGAGACAAAAATGTAAAAAGGAATTCACCCTAAAAAAATTATGTATTCAAAAGAGAGGAAATGGAAAAGTTTAAAAAGCTAAGCCAGAAAATACCCTTTTTTTTTCCCCCAATTTATTTTCTTCCTCAAAAACTCTCCAGAGTTAAATAGGAAATTAAAATTTAATATTGTATGACAAAATTACCCTCAACCAATTTAACTATTTACAACCCTAAAGCGGCGCATTGCGATATCCATCGTCAGGCTGATCTCTCTCTCTCTCTCTCTCTCTCTCTCTGGTCCTCCGGACGTCATCGGTTCGCATCACCTCCTCTGCAAATTCTCAGGTATTCTTTTTTGTCATCAGTTATAATCTTCTAATAATGTTTTGATTTCTTTTTGTTCAAATTTGTGCTCAATTTTACAATAAGGCCTATTATTGATTCCGATTAGTCTCAGCGATCTATCTCTTATCTCAAAAAGTAGAATTAAACAATTACAATTTGTGGGTTTGGGATATTCTGTATTTGCCTATGTTAGGTGAGCTCTGAATTTTACTCCCTGGTCTCCGAATTCTAAATAGAGGCTTAGATATGGAGAAATGCCCTTACCAAGTTCCTAAATTTCAAAATATAATTTGGGTGAACAGTAATTCCCTAGTTCAAGGGATCACTGTAGCAAGTCCCTAACTTTTAGTAGATTGAATAGTATTAGGTGTACTAGTTGGAGGTTTCCCTTGAGTTCAGTCTTAAATTTTAGAATAGGTAGACATTTAGGGGCATTAGCGGGAGAGCCCTAATTGCAAGAATTTGTTTGGTGAACTTAATCGATAAAGGTTTTACTAACTGAAGCACTAATCTTTTAGCTCATTTTGCAGAAACAAGAAGCGCAGGCTACAATTTTTTTGTCACGGGCCGATATCTCTAGTCCTTTATTGCGTCTGGTCCCCCTATTCTCAAAATGTCGTCTTTAAGGAATTGTTTACCTAGACGTGCCCACAAGGAACGATCCCAGCCGTGAGTAACTGTGTTTCACTTTAGAAATTCATTTTATTTGTTGATAAATGTTTTGGCGGATAACTAAAACTATTGGTCGCCTTGCTTGGTCGACAGAGAACTGAGAAAAAGGTTTGGACTTCTTGAAAAGCACAAAGACTATGTCAAGCGTGCAAAGGCATTTCATAAGAAAGAGGAGGCTTTGCAGGTTAATTTTTCAATCCATCATCATGAGAGTATAGCCTCATTTGGTTTTAATATTTTAGTAAAAAACTATATTTTTTTTCTGATTTAGAGTGACAATCAAATGTTTAGATCAGCTTTTTGTTAATTCTCGATTGTTTGGCATCATAAAACTCGAAAAACAGAATTTCGCAAAGTATACTCGCTACTAATTGGCCCAAACAGGTTTACTTGTGACAATGCAATGAAACTAGCCCCTAGTTTTTAGGCTTATTGATGTTAATCTTTCTGGTGATTATGAAATTTTATTTCTCATTATGCTATGACTCTGCAATACTTTACAGAAACTCAAGGAGAAAGCAGCATTCAGGAATCCTGATGAATTTTACTTTAAGATGGTTAAAACAAGAACCGTGGGTGGAATTCACAAACTCGAGTAATAATGCGTTGGCTACATTTTGATTTATATGTTGTTATTGTTATTGTTATTAATTTTAATTTTTATTGATTTATTTTTTTTCGTCATTATTATTCTGGGCTGCAGGAATCAAGCTAACAAATATTCTCCGGAAGAACTCATGTTAATGAAGACCCAAGATATAGGATACATCCTCCAGAAACTTCAAAGTGAAAAAAAGGTTTCTAAATCTTAATTGGTGCTTTCAAGTGCTAGGCTCAAGTGTGTTGTTTACAGGATTTGCCTAACAATTGTCTTTCTTCTAAGCAGAAAATCGAAAAGCTGACAGCCGTACTGCAGTCTTTAGATAACCAACTACCAAGCAAACATGTATACTATGCCGAAGACAGGTACTGCAGTGTTGACGTTTTGTTCTTCGAGATTGATATTGAAAACGTGGTTAATATGTTTTTCTCTTAGCTGTTAACATTGGTGGAGAATTGTTATGTCTATTTGATGCGTATGCAGTTAGAACTGTTAGATACAGGAATACTCCCTTGGCATCCCACAACTCTCATGCTATAAAATTACGAAAAAAATAGTTGAAAATGGAATCGGGCTATATTAGCATGAGGGATTAACTTCTTCAGTCAGATTATATGGTGATGGCTTATCTCAGATTATTTGGTTCCTTTTTTGCCTTTCTAGAGAGGACGCCGAAGAGATCCAGTTACTAGCTTCAAAAGTAGGTAGAGGGCCTGTTTCGGAGGATGTGCCCAATCATATCAAAAGGTATGTTCATTCTTCTGCATTAATGAAACTTACAAAAGACAGAGAGAAGCTTTTCGGGGGTATTTGCTCCTTAAATTTGCATCTTTCACATGCTATTTATATTGCGTTGGCAACATTGCAATAAGGGAGAATGTTTCATGTCGTAGTTGTGTTCCTCAGGAAAACAGCCTCTTCCTATAGAGAGCTAGAGGAGCGAAGAGGCAGAGTTGCTGAGCTGGAGAAATTGTATATGGACATGGCCATGCAGAAAGAACTTCAGGTACTAATATGTTAGATCGTAAAGATTTATTTAATTGTCTTCTGAAAAGATCACATTGTTGGTTTACGAACTATGATAGTTACGTATTAATGCATTTTCTTCTTTTTAACAGAAGAAGGGGAGGAAACGAAAGCTCCGAGAAGATGAGATTGCCTCTCCGACATCCAAACCGCTGTACAAGTGGCGCCCTGAAAGAAAACGGTGACAGGCGTCACTCCGTTTTTAGTTCTTTTATGAAGGTGATCCATTCCTTTTTTAAACTTGTGTTTACGAAGTGAACGAATGTAAGAGGATTTTGTGACACTGTACCTTTGAAAATTTTGTATGTCATGAAAAATTGAGGAGTTTTATGCTCAGATGCTAAGTTGAAATCCGAATTTCGTGACATCTTATTGGAGAATATATGCGGTAATGTCCCTCAGTATCTTCCGAATATAGTTGCAATTAAATTTGAACAATTTGAGTTTTCTTGTTTTGGGGAATTTTATCTAGCTAGTAAAACCGTGAAGAGTCTGCAGTATCAACTGTGCTTTGCCACTACATTTCTACTGCATATATTTTAGAACTATATCTCTAACAGGTAAGGTTATTTTGATGAGTAATAGTGCTTGTGGAAGAAATGAGTTGACCGTGAAGACAATAATTTTTTTTTAGACGGGTGATATAACTAGATCAAACGTGAAGATATTATTGGGAGTGACTTGTATATCTCGTGCTTTTAGAACAGTGATCACAAGGCTTCTATCAGAATATTCAAGTTTTGCTACTATGATTGCCCCTTTCCTTCAATTGTTGTTTATGTTGCATCAAAATCGCTTTATCACTGACGCAAAATGAACATATGCCGTCTTTGTAGTTCACGAGCCCAATGGCCCGTCGAGGCCTGACAGTTGCAACCAGTCAGCAATCATAAGCAAATAACATAGTTACACAGAGTTTTTGAAGATGTGCTATCAATCGTGTTGTCCATTGGGTTGTTTTCACCTTCGAGTGTTATGCACCCGCAAAATAGATATGGACCAACAGGGTTGCATCGTTGGTGCATCCTATATCCAATGGAGATCTAGATCCGAATGCAAGCACATTGGTAACACGGGATTTCAAAACAAAGTGTACTCGGTCACGATTGTCATCCGATAGTTGATAACCTATGAGAGTGCCATCTTCACCCGATCGTAGAAGTGTAGAACTTTTCTTCTTTTTGATATATATATAAATATATGTATTTTACAAAAGTAAAGCTCAAATCTGAACGTAACTATAGAATCCAATGGCTGAGAGATAGAAACTTCACAAAAAAGCAGTCAAGTCGTATGCTTTTTTATTTTTTACCACGTGCATTGCCTAGCTATTGGCACACAAAATCATTGAGTCTCTGCGTTACCACTTTCTCCTTTTTCCAATCTTTTATTTTTATCTCTCTCTCCCTTTGGTTTTACTGCCCTTGCTTTTGCAAGGAGATATTAGGCGTTAGCAGCATGTTTAGTTTGCAATTATTTTTAGGACACTAGTAAAATTCGAACTCGTGATAGATACTGCTTCGATGAGATTGTTGTCCCGCTCTCTTATCGCAATGGCTGGCCAACCCCTTGGGATTGCCCGACTCGTAATGCGTGAGCAAGTCCGTGCACAAGCCCCCTCAGAAGATGGTTACAACAAGAACAAACTAGCGCGATTATCTTTAGCATTTCTCTCTCGTACGTGTATCATTTGTAGATATAAAGATAGGGGAAATATATTAGAAACATTTTCGGGGACGTGATTTAGTTAATGATTTTTCCAAGGAGAACATTGTCGACTATAATGCTGTCCGAGTAATTTTGCCCGTATGAAAGGCTTACTCAGGTGAGTTCAGGCAGATGAAAAGAAAAGAAAGATACTTATGGTCTGTATAATTAGCCATAAGTCTAATAATAGGCCCCATATGTGCTAACTGATTTGGGAAATAATTAAAAGTATACAATAAATAAAATAAAATTACACATGTGAGGAGCATATTCCAGATGCATTCAATCTCAGTATAACCGACTAAACACAAGAAGTATATCAGTTAAATCAGAGTACTTAAGTCTAGAAATACACGAAAAAAAAGTACTACTAGAGCCAAACCAAACAAATCGCACCCTTTAATATAGCATACGAATAGGTCCTATCTTGGAATAATAATATCTCGCGCTCCACCACGAACAGTCTAAACTCACCAATTCAACTGATAATTTGTACCAACTGGCATCCACTACTCGAGATCCAAAACAAATTACCTCTAGTAAAGAGCCGCCGACCAACTTACACCACCCCATTCCTGATAAAATGGCTCACATTTGCTACATCGGGATATATTCGGTCCCATGTGTGCTAACTGGCTGGGAGGTGTTACAGAACAGCGCTGCTCGGTAGCACCGAATTTTGAATTAATATTACTCACTCCCCTTTTGACCTTTTCCATCACCTTTTGTGTTTAATTAATTTACGTGTCAACAAATTTGAAAAGTTTGCTACTCTCCCATTAAAAGGAGAGAGAAAGAGAGAGACTATGGTATGTTATATATATAATTAGGGGGTTGGGGAGAAATTATGTTGAAGAGACAAGTGAGCGTGATGACGTCATCTTCCCCTGCTCAGAGCTCCCGCCGTGAGAATGTGCCACGTCATGGAAGCGTCGGTTGCATGGCCGGCATTTTGCAGTTGCTCCCCAGATACCAATCTGGCCGCCGTTTCCTTACCTCCGGTGCAAACACACCCCTCTCTCTCTCTCTCTATATATATATATATGCAGTATGTATATATATACATGTATTATTGTATATACATGCTCGTAATGCTTGGATCACGTAAGAAGGATTCGAGGAGTAGTAAGCTAGTATTTCCTATTTGGGGTATAAAAATGTTTGAATAATTGTGGAATAGACAGTAGCTGCTATCAATTTTTCGAAAAGTTGAAAGCTGATAGACTTGAAATCAAAAGTTAATTGAATTATTGAATTGCGCATGTTTTTCAAAATAAGAAAGCCTAATTCTATTTTAATTTAATTTTAAAATTTGCAATCGGGAACGAATTAGTTGTCAGTAAAAATATTTTTGTCAAATTTTCTCTGTTTTCGTACAGTCAAGTTCATGATGACAATGAATGTCTGTAGGGTGAAAATGTGGCATATTTTGGGGAAAATAAGGCGAGTCGAGCCGGTATTAATCATACTCGAGCTCGGCTCGATTTGAATTTGTACTATTCGAGCTTAACCTCAACTCGAGCTTAAATTTAAATTTGAATTCAAACTCAACTCAAATGGAAATGAAAAACTCAAGCTCAACTTAAACTCGCTCGAAAATTCTTTTTTTATTATTAATAAATATATTAGTTTATATATATTTATTTGTATAAAAAAATACAATTAAAAATAAAAATTTGTTTATATAAAATTTATATTCGAGGGACTACGAGTTCAAATAAGCCAAATATCTCAATACTCGTACTCGAATTTAGAGTAAATGGCTACTCGAACTCAATGCCTTTGAAACTCAACTTGAGGTCACCCCTGCAATCGTGTCTGCTTGTTTCTCTTTTTTGGTTTTTTAATTTTTTTTCTATTCATTTTATTTTAAACAATAAGCATGTTGTCTTACGAGTATTGTAAAAAAATTCACGTCAATGACTCAACTGATCCGTTTCATTAAGCCTATTTCAACTTTGCGGTAGTAAAGCTTTGTTTGTTGTTGTTCAGGTAAAAAGCATGAAACTAACAAACAGAGAAACAACTCTTCCGGTAAGAGAAAATGCAGATCGAACGTAAAAGATGAAAACAAAAACAATTCCATTCACGAAACAACGAAGCCAGAAACCGACGCAAGACTGATGTCGAGCGAGGTCTTGGTCCGGAGCCCTGCGCTCCCCCCGGAAATCCGCAAATCTATTTCGCCAGAAAATGCAGTATCACCCGCGGCGGAGGTGGAGGCAGAGGTGAAGAGGAGGAAACTGGTGGCGGCGCTAGAGAAGTGTGATGAAGATCTCAAAGCTATTAGTAGCATCATCAATGCTCTCCGATCCAATGATCAGAAATTACCTTTGTCGCCAGATCCGTTGATCTCTGTGCTTCGACGCTTCAATTCTTCGCATAGCCTTGGCATAGACAGGTCATCCAAAGCCACGAACGCACAGATAGTAAGAAATGGTGCGTATCTTCATCTTATGAACTTTCAAAAATATTTCATTGCGTTTTGCAAACATAGGGCTTGTTTGGCTGCAGCTTATAAGCTCCAACTTCTTAGTTTTTTTTATTTAAAAGTTGAACAGCGTTTGGTTGCTTTTTTGCTATTTTGGCCTAATAAGTTACAAACTTTAAGCATGATGTATCCATCTTTTTAATAAGCTGTTTATTTGTTTAAAAACTGCAACCAAATAATACCATAGTTTACTACTTGTACACACACTACAGCGAGGCCACTTTACGACGTCGCACACACTGATTTGCCACACGGCACACCGCACATAGTATAGTTTTGATCTAAACATTTCTTTGCATGATCAAATAAGTTTCCTCGAGTGTGATATTAAGTACAAGTACGTGAGACATGACACTAAGCATGTCGGATTATCCTTTTGTTTTTTTCCCTTCGACGGTAAAGCTAACCATATGTAATTTACATTTAAAACAAGCCAAATGAAGACTTGTAGATACATTGCTAGGTAGAATCCAACTCGCGACTCTCATCATGGTATGCAGAGACGAATAGGGCTGGAGCCATCGATGGAACCAAGAACCCTCCGACCACCAAAATTTATATACAATTTATATTAAAATTCTTAAACTTTTCGATCAGGCCTGCGTATGCCTATGCCACCCCTAAGAATGGAAAGACTAAACACTTATATAGAACAATGGAACTTGGTCTTTCTGTCCGAAAAATTTTGGATTTGCCATTGTGCCAATGTTGTAACTCAGCTTTTACAATTTCTTGGCATGCATCGGACTTGGAATTTTAATAATTACATGCCCTTAATGTGGATAGACAATGATTTATATCTAGGAAAAAGCTTTAATAAAGCTAAGTCCTCAATTAAATATAATCATAGTAGTTTCACCATGGACCCTCCAAGAATAATGAAATCTAACTGCAATAAAATATGTAAATAGTTAAAACAAAGAGATGCAACTCTTTATTTATTTTATTTTATTTTTTATTATCTTTGTTATTTGAAGGCAGAAGCTTAAGGACAAGTTTTTTTGCAGAACTATATCTTATTATCCTCTTTTGGGTCTAAGACCAATCATATGAACATGTACGCATGCATATATATATATATATTACATTGCTTGTGTGTTACTTAAGGTAATTAAGCACGTGATGCATAATAATGTCTTCACATGGTAACATTTCTTCAAAATAATATGACAGCGGTTTTTTAAAAGCATTAAAATTTCTTATAATTGGGAAATGTTAAGGCTTTACTAGTGCCTAGTAGTTAAACCAGCTTTAAAATTTAGGATAAATTACACTTTTACCCCAGAGGTTTCTGAAAATTTCACATTACCTCCTAAGGTATCCAATATTACACTTTGCCCCAGTCATAACCCATGTTTGATTTTATTGTAATTAGACCATATTGCCCTTACTTTATTGATTTGTTTTATTAATTTAGCACTTAACATTCAGTTGTACTAAGGAAAAACTTATCATATTTTAATAAAATAATATATTTGTATTTAATAAATTTTTTAAATTTTTTTTTAAAAATAAACAAAAAATACTATTTAAAAGGTATTTTAGTAACCTTTTGAGTTATTTATGAAAAATTATGTCACTTTCACTTTGGCCCCGGAACATTTTGGGGTAAAATGCTATGAATAAAAAATTATTTTGGGGCCATAGTGTAATTTAAGATACCCCATGGGGTTTTGGACATTGTCAGAAACATCATGGGCGCAAAGTGTAATTAATCCTAAACTCTTTATCTAAAGCATGCACCTTTTTGTTTCGCTTTGAAAAGGACCTAAGGCATGTATTGACCAACTGTAATAAGTTTTTTTTTTTTTTTTCATCTAGAATTTAATTTTAAAGGTTAAAATAATCTACAAAAGGTTAACAATAATAATACTTAACCCTAAAAAGAGCAAGTAAGATATCTCGAGTGAAGAATTCTTAGTCACTCATAATCTGTAGCGATATCAAAATAATGTTAAAGAGTTTCTTAAAAATATTTCATTTATCTGTTTGTAAAACCAAATACAGTAATCAATGGTCTTCTTATCTGTCTTTTTCTCGTAATTGAAGTTAAGAGTATTTGCATCATATTCTTTTAATATATTTTATAAAATATAAAAAAAATAGACTACATATCTATTTTATAGAATCTCAATTTCTTATTATTTATATCAGATTATCTATCACATACTCTGTTATTTTAAAATAATATATTTTTAACCATTACTTACTTAAAATTTCATATATGCCAATACATTTAATTACAAAATATTAATTATTTAATTATATATTAATAACAAATATTATTATTTCTTAGATTTAAATTTATAATTGAAATTTAAATTTAACTTATTGAATAAAAATTAATATAAATAGTTAATAAAAGGAAAAGATATATGAGAATAAAAGCAATGAGATTGAAGAAAAATATAATAAAAAATTGTATAAAAATTTATTACATATCGTTAATATAAATATAATTGCTGAATAGAGAGTTATTATTCCTTACTATTAAATATTAAAATTTTATAATATAAATATAATTTTATTTTTAATAAATATATAGTCTAAATATTAAATTAAATTCAATCATATGCTTGTCACATAATTTCAAAAATAATACTTTTCATAAATACTAATAAAATTATAATTATTTATTTTTTAAATATTAAAAATATTTAATGTATATAATTTTAGTTTATATGTCGTATTTACTAGTTTTAAGCTCAATGATTTTTTAAAATATAAAATTTGTATTTATTATTTAATTATTTTAAATACTTGTATTATATTTTTAATATTAGTTAATAATAGATGAATGAGTGGAGAGATAATATATATATATTTTAAATATAATAGTGAAATGATGTGACATGAGAGATAATATATTTTTTTTATATATATTTAAGAAATAAATGATAATTTTTTAGATTTAAAAAATCATTATAGAAATTATCTATTTTAGATAGCCATTAAGTAATCTGATACATAGTTAAATAGTAATATCATCTAGCTTTTAATTATTTAAAATAGGAAAAAAATGATTTTAGGAAATCTGATGGAAATGCTCTTGTATGAACAAGGAATAACGTGGTTGTTGAGTGTCCTAATGGAACTTTTAAGTACTCTTGCGCTTTAAAAAGATGAAAAGGTATACTTTGCCAATTAATATTTTGTTGCTACAAAGTATTTTCAAGACAATTAAATTTTGTAATAGAAAATTGCATCACCATAACATCCAATGATAACCTTTACTGCACAGTAAGCAGAAAGAGAAATAAAATGTTGTGAAATTATATTGTAACCCTAGTAATTTTTTATTTATTTTTCCCTTGGTTCTACTATTTTTTTAAGTTTTTCATAAACTCTTGGAACTTAGCACTACTTGCCAAGCTGGCCTGAGCGAGATTTCTGCCACGTGGACCAGTCACCGTACAACCTGGCCCCCACGCTGCTACGGAATAAAATACCCTCCTAATATCCCGCAAATCGGATTTCCTCCAACATTTTAAAATTTTAATCTCTCCCTCCCAATTTATTACTGTGCTTATTGGAGCTTTTTATATTGACGGAACAATTATTTTTTATAATTATGTAATTGGTATATTATTTCTCATAATTATATATATAGTATACTTAATATAATTCGCTGTATCATATGGCAAATTATTCAAAAAAATTTAAATATTTTGCCAACTCTAATAACGAATTGCTTAATTTTTTTGAGTCATAATTCGTCAACACATATACCGAATTAGTGACAATATTTTAATACAATTCATCAAATTTATGACGAATTAGTGAGAGAATTATAATACAATTCGCCAACTGACTTGGCGAATTAGTTGTCATTTTCATCTATGTCAGTGGTATTTGTTTAGAGCATTCAGTTCGCCAAAGCAGTTGGGGAATTGTATTGTAATTTTCCCACTAATTCGCCATATAATTTGGTAAATTATATTAAAATATTATCACTAATTCGTCATATGTGTTAACGAATTATAACTTAAAAACATTAAGCAGCTCACCATTCGAGTTGTCGAAATATTTAAATATTTTTGAATAATTCGTTGTATGATATTTTATACAATATATGTAATTAGGTATACTATATATATAATTATGAAAAATAGTGTACCAATTACGTAATTATAAAAAATAACTGACCCACCAGTGTAAAAAGCTCGTGCTTATTGTATGCGTATTTGTTTAATAAAACACAATCTCGTTTCAAAAATTCCCCAATACTATCATTAGCTTTAATTTTAAGAGTAGTGCTCCCTCCATTATTTAATAACTGTTATTTTAGGGGAAAAAAACATTATTTTTTAAATATCATTTTAAAAAATCAATAATCAATAATAATTATTTTCCTCATTTTACCCATATTAATTAAATATAGTGAAGTATTTTAAGTATTTAATGAAGGATAATAAAATAAAATATTATTTTTTTTAAATCGAGACCAATTAATAATTGTCTTAATATATGTGCTAGGAATGGAGGGAGTAATATGCATACATATTAATATGTGAGAATGTGTACATATATTTGCGCAATCTAATCTTATCCAAGGCTATTAAATCTTGTAAATTGTAGCTATATTTAAAAGGAAATCAACTTATATGATAATGTCATACACGTATATATATACACAAAATATGTCGGCTTTAATGTATATCATTTTTAACTTAACTCCTATTGTTTTATTTCCGTCTCAATTTGTGCTACATTATTTCAGTTGTTTCAATATACCTTTTATATTTTTAATCTCGTTATGATTTAACCTGTTATTTTTTTTTCGGTTTTAGTGTTACCTATATCTTTATTAAATTTATATTTAATTATAGCAAAATTATTGAAAA
>MKEJ01076078.1:1960-13483 GCA_001753735.1 Embelia ribes
TTTTGACCTTTTATTTTCTTGATCCAATCAGCACTATGCTATGTCCGGGCTCAAGACATGTTTGGTGATACATTCCCAAGATCCTACTGCAGATTACCTTCTCAACTGTAAGATTGGAGTGTCTCCCATCACATGCGATGACAATCTTTCGTCAGTTAGGCTTGAAACTACAAAAGTGTGTTTTCCTTTATTTGCAACCCTTTTTTTCAGTTGCATTTAACATTTAATTTATCCATTTATATTCGAGTTCTTTTACTTAATATTTGCAGATGCTGCTTGAGCCTCTCAATCGTCTGAAGCAAGCAGATGCTCGTATTAATATGACTCAAGGAGTGCTCGAAGGGGTAGGTATGTAACAATCTTTCGATTTCTTGAGAGCTAGTATTTGAAGTACATGTTTGTAGTGATTATGGGTCTGTTTGGCACTTTGGTGTATGCTTCTACAGTGAATGAGCTTGTCCAGAAAATACAAGAAAATTTCTCTAGTAGAGTGGATTATGATAATTGGTTTTGCATACAAATGACCGTTTTTGAATAATTAATATTTAAGTGATATAGCTTTGAACATGCAAATAGGTTTTGCTACTGTGATCAAATTCTATATTTAAGTTTTGTATACAATGTTTCAAAGGGTTTTTATGTTAACTATGTTGCTGTTTTTACTTGCTTATTTCATCAAGAAAAAAAAAAAACTGCCTTCCCATTAAGCTGTTTATTAAGCATCACTAGGTTTTTCTATATGCCAAGAAAGATGAAAAGCTTACAGAAGTTGGTCCCTGACAGGCCCTACGCTTCTTTTCGTGCATGATTTTTACTAACCTTCTTGATACTATTGTAGGTTGTTGGAGAAGAACTGGGGGTTCTTCCTGGCATGGACTCTATTTTTTCAGCTTTAGCCCTTGGGAGGCTTATCGGATTTTTAGGAAATGCTTCTCAACAAAATCAAAAAGAGAAGTATGATGTGATTGTATATGATGGTATGAGTGCTGAGGAAACAGTTCGGATGATAGGTGCCTGCAGCAAAGCAAGGTAAGGAACCCCCCAACACAATCAGAAGATAGTCTAATATTTTAGTAATACTGAAGGGTTGCTACCCCTTATCTATCTTTTGCGTATGTGCGACCACTCCTAATTTGATCTGAATCAGGAGATATATCTGAGGTTTATGGGAAAGGGGATATGTGGCAAATTTTTAAACTCGTTTTACTATGCTTCAACATCGGCCGTCTTCCTCCCTATACCATATCACATGTTTTTATGCAGGTTGTACTTGAAATATTTGAGAAACTTAGCTGAAAAGACTGATCTTGGGAGGCTAGCAGGTCCGTCAATCTTAAGGCTTGCAGAAGAATCTATCAATTGGAGTGGCAAAGTTTCCCAACTTAACGGTAGAATGAGTGGTGAAATTTGGGATGACCTGGAACTAACACTTGAGGTACATGCTACACTGTTATGTATATGCTTCTGCTCCTAGTCACAAGTGGATTGGAATTATGATCTTTATTGCCAAGTGGAACTCCAAACCTTGATGAAGATATGGAAACTGTGATGTTAGATTGGATTTGTTTTTCTTGTTATTTGTATTTTAGTTTATGAAGATAATATTTGGTACCGGGAGCTCCTAGATGTTAGTTTATGGAGATATTATTTGGTACTGGGAGCCCCTTGTCAACAATTGTTGTCTCTCGTTTTTCTCTCAAGCTTCATCCCTCTAATTATGCAGAGGGTTAAAGTTCCCTTAATAATGATAACATCATCTGTAAGTAACATTCTTTATAATTTTGCAGGGGGTAAGTTCTATTTAATTTTTTCTACTTTTATAGCTATTATCTGACCTCCCTTTTTATTTGACTATACAAGCAAAATGATAGTCATTTCCAGTTTCGATTTAGACCAACTGATACTTGATTATAGTTAATAGGTTTCCACATACTAGCTGTAAATACGTGGTATGGTATCTTTGTATTCAAACGAGTCAAATGATCCAACCTGTGGACTAAGCCTTGGGGAAAACCATGTATTCTAGTACCCTCTGCAATGCCTGGTTGCAAAGCTTGAGGGAACAAAGCCTGTACAAATTCATTTTAGATAACTTCTTTTGGTGGGCTTTATGGACAATTCTTTAGCAAGTTGGTAGAAAATGTAAATTCTACTTTTAAAAGTCTTAGAAAACCTTTCCCAGGATAAGTCTTAGAAAACCTTCTTGGAGAACTCATTATTGAAAACATATGCACCTGGCCTCTTCTGTTTCTTTCGTTCTTCTCTTTTTCTATCTATGGACCTTTTTTGTTGTGTTGTGTAGAGAGGAGCTTCTATGTTTTTGGATCCGAATGGATTTGGTTGCTTCCTTGTCATGGACACAAACAATCCTATATCAGTAAATTCAGCGTTGCGTTTTTGGGGCTGTGCAATCCAAGCTGGTGCTCAGGTTTCGGGTGCGCTTGGTATTGCATCTCTAATTCCTTGTGCAGAATCAAAAGAAACAGTGAAAGAGAAGCTTTTACCTTTGCCTTTTGCTCTCATGCCACCTCTCTCTATGGATGCACCTCCAGATTGGAATAACATAATGCAGCAAAAGATAAGTGAAACCACACGGGAATTTCTCTCTCAAGAATTAAGTCACATTACGCCTCCGGTTAAGTTCGATGTTTTCAAGAAAACTGTTACCCTCCTCATGCCTGGTTTTGACAAGTCGGAGATCAAGCTATTCCAGGTATACTCATGATCTGTCGTACTGCTCTGGCCAACTTCATGGGTTCATCTGGTAACCCTTGGATCTGAGAACTGTTCGTATTCTCTCTGAATATGGTAAAGAACTTTACAGCATCCAAAAAGAAAGACGCACCCAAAATTAAGCAAATACCGAATGGGTACTTGGAGTTGTGTAGGTTTGAGGACACTTCCTAAAAAGCAATTATTTTGCTGAAAAACTTGTTTGGTCAGGTTTAGTACAGTATGCTATCATTTTCTAGGGTGAAGCGTTCTAATGTTTCATTACAATAAGATTTTGCATCCCAGTTCTCTGAAAACTTAAAACTGAAACTAAAGCGGCCCTGTACGGCCCTGTATTGTTGTCAATTGTTTCCACTAGTACGGACCTTTTGAAAGTCTCGATAGATCAAGCTTAATTGCATGAAGTAGCACCTATGCTTCTTAACTCCAATGATTCAACAACCATCATCCAAAAATATTATGTTTTGATCCTCTGTATACCTCTTAGCCTCTTTTTCATTTTTAATTTTCATAAAAATTTGCATAAATAATGGAAATGGGAATGAATGAGTCACTTTGTGATTTTGCAGTTCCGGGGAGGATCAGAGTTGCTAGTTGAAGCAGGAGATCAAAGACGTGTAATTCGCCTTCCATCTCAAATTCACGGAAAGGTTGGAGGCGCCAAATTCACGGACAGAAGTCTTGTTATCACCATGCGATAGTACGGAATTTCACTTGACCAATAATGAAATCTGCAATTTGTAACTGCAGCCATTTTGTAGAAATGCGGATATGCCTGATCATGTTTCCCTCAATCTGTAATTTGTATGAAAGTATTTTCAATGCACTATGAATATTCCAGTATTATCATTACATTTATTAAAGAAAAATGTAGCAGATATGCCTGATTGGTTCGTTGGGTTTCTTCCAGTCTTGATCCTGTCCTTTATATG
Organism: Embelia ribes; assembly: GCA_001753735.1. Classification (NCBI taxonomy): domain Eukaryota; kingdom Viridiplantae; phylum Streptophyta; class Magnoliopsida; order Ericales; family Primulaceae; genus Embelia; species Embelia ribes. Next base: position 5,626 of record MKEJ01076078.1, read on the forward strand.
CAATGGAAGTTCATCAATTTTCTAAAAACACACTCGTATACCTTAATAAGCGTAAAATAGTCACAGAAAGCGACTATACTAGTGAACTTTTTGAGGTACAAAGAAAAGGTGATAGATCCCTTGGTACACACCAGATCTAGCTTTAACAAAGAGACCCATTGTTATGTACAGGTTACGTCTCAAGGCAAAATACTTGAAACTGCATCGATACATAATTGTGTTGATTACAAAAATTGTTGGCTTGTGTTTTGTGGCTTGTGTTTTCATCATAGGATAATCACTTGAGCTTTGCTTTCAACAGCCACATTGCCATGATGCTAAATGAATGATAATAAAACAAAAATTTGTATCATACGTGCTGTACGAGTATGAAAATATGGATATAAACATCCTTCTGAAAAAGATCACGTAGCCAGTACCTGTTTTGTTGCATCTCAATGTCACTTTTTTAATTTAGGAAAAATCAGGTTTTTCAAGCTTAAAGATACAACTAAACAGCCAAGAAGCAGTGGATCAGACAAAAGCATACAAATGAAAAAAAAGGAGCCATGTCCCTAAAGAAAACCGTAATAATGGGCCTCGAAGCCATAGCCGGACAAGCTTAGTTCTGTAAAATCCAGATCTGAGTAAGCAGATCGGAAAACTGTAACTCAAAAACACTGGGTGTCACACTCTCGTTAAGAATCTAAAATCGAAAGGCCAGCTCAAATAAAGCAACTTGAATGGTGTACTTTATTTGTTCAAAGAACTCACAGCAAGTTAAGTACCCAGAAAGTGTCATATAACCAAAAAGAAAGACATGTCTACAACTCATCTTATTGTCTGCAAATTATGACAAAAGACAAAAATAACGAACATCCTAAACCAATCAAACCTTTACACAGGCTGATACAGCTCTAGTTTATCTAAACAACATTTAAAAGGTTCTTGAAAGTTACCATAAGGACATCTATACTTCACGGTTTGAAATGCCACGTCCACCACTCCTATAAGCATAGCCACCACTGTAACCTCTTCCACTTCCACGATAGGACCCTCGATAGCGACCGCCTCGTCCATGCCAATAACCAGCTCGACCACCGCGATACCTTGAGAAATCACCAAATGTCTACATCAAAGTAAATGACAACAAAATGAGAGACAGAGAGAGAGAGAGCTTGTTCCTGTTGAAATAGCTGAAACATTTCTGTTTCCGAAAGGGAAAATAAATCACAGATGAAATAATATATGAACTCATTTCTGAAATAAACAAAACTGAAAGATCAAACTCCTCAAGGAATGAGTTTATTGGTTTGTTTCTACCCATGAAAATATTTTTATATTTTGGACCATGCTTCAAAAGTTTTTAAAACATGCTACATATACCAAAAAGCACATTCCATTTCAAAACATTCTGCATCTCATAGTCCCATGCATTTCGAGATTTTTAGGGACATTTCCATAACATGTTGGAGCATTTCCAAAAATGCTTTAGTATGCTTCTTAAATGATAGAATGGGCCAAATCAAAGTCCGAGAACCTAAAAAGGGTGAGTATACCTCTGTGTCTATCTTCCTCTGCTCAGAAAACCTAATCCTTCCATTGTTCGATTCACGGTCCAGCGCATTGGAGGAGATGGAATCAAAGAAATCGTCCTTGTTGTAAACAGGCTGTGGAGCACAAAAACAGACACAATAGGAATTGTAAGAATATGAAATTGTGAAGTGCATGTTGGTTTTGTTACAATATATTTGTTCGACTCATCATTTATTTCACCAGCTTCATTTGAAACAAAATGAAAGCTGAAAACATTATTCTTTTGGAGATTATTAGTGAGGAAAGAATCAGCAAAGCCAAAGATAGTTTTTTGTCATTTCTCAAACATATTTTTCCAAGACCAACAAGACAAAACCCTTCTCTCCTGCACTATCATTGAGTTTCAGAAACAGAAATCAATCTTCAGAAACATATGTAGAAGCAAATGAGTATATCCCTAGTTTGATATGTTGACTTAAGGTTCAAAAGTAGAAAGCAAGATCAGAAATCTCACCTTGACTTCAACCTTAACTGCTTCGGAATAATCCTCATCTTCATAATCATCTTCATCGCTACCTTCATCGTCTTCTTTATGAGATCTATTGCTTTTGCCAAGATGTCCCCATACTTCGTCCTTGTTAAATTTCTCATTCATCGCCGTAAAATCAAAATCCTCAGTGAACTTTGTCAGTGGTTCAGAAAACTGAAAAAAAAAAGGTTCAATATTTCATGTCCCCCCCTGTTTGGAGTAATTTCCATTAAATCTCAGGGTCTATGCATCATTAACAATGTGACATGAAAAATCTACTAAAATCTATCTAATTCCTTTTAACCTCTTCATGAAATTATTTGACGGCATAAACATACGTGTTATATAAGCGACAATAAGATCAAAAATCAATTTGGTCTACAACTGTACAATACAATCCTGCCTACTAACCAAAATTATCAAACTACAGCAGCGGAAAAGAAGTAGAAACCTTTTAAAGTAACTGAAAATTTTTAATTCTCATAAAGAAGGTAAAAGATACTCTAACACTAATAGAAATACTAACCCTATCTGCAGGGCAGCAGCAGGACCGTTTCCCATTTAAGGCACATATAAATGAAGATTGCAACATAGAGAAAACAGATAAGCCTCTTAAATTTGAAAGTAGAAATAGAACATACCCCAGCACCCCTACCACTTCCATGTCCTCTGTAACCAGGACGGCTTTGATACGGTACTCCATTAGGCTGAGGGCAAAAATAAAAGAAAGAGAAAGACTGTAAATCTTGTACAAGCCAAATTATCATATGCCTAATATGTCAGCCAAAAATCATCATAATGTATGCATCATATTGTACAATGACTAAACGTCAATAAGCAAATCAAAGCTAATGATCTGTTAATATGGTGTCAGAATTTTCTGTTTCAACTTTCATCCTCATTTTCACTGATTCACAGATTGAACACGGTGAAACTTCAGAAAAGTCCTTATACATTATGTTATTTAAAAGTCTATGCAAAATAAAATTTTGAAATTGGCATAAACATCTTTTTATGCCAAACTGTAATGTTCAAAATTTCAGAACCCAAAAAAGTTTTCAGAAACATAACAAAAGCGGCCTCAACTTTCCAAATTATGCAGCAAGAACATGTCATAAATTGAAAAAGATAACTATTCGATCATATAAATAACAAAAGAATAATATATAAAGAGAGAGAGAAAGACCTATGAGGCTAACAGATTTTTATAGCAAGTATAGAGAGTAATATATAACTACTAAACATAAATTGCACACACAATTAGTCTTCCTGAACTTTTGTTCAGTTCATCTTATTCTTTGCCAATGTTAGATCAACGAAAGAATGAACAACTAACTTGGAATAAAAACGGTGGAAAGGAAAGTAAAAGACAGCACGAAAGAAAGAGAGACGCCTTGGTGAAAATAGTAGCATCCATATAAAAATTACCTTATTAGGAGCATCTCGTGAAGATTGTGGAAGAGGCAGTAACGGTGGTTGAGTATCAACAGCCACTGGCAATGATTTTTCCACCGATTTTGATGAGACCTCCACAACCTCCACATCCTCGTAAGCTGTTTGTGGAGGCTGAGCAGCAGAAACTACAGCTGGTGAGGAGTGCAACAACTGACCAGGTGTCACAAGTGACGGTGTTGATGTTTCTATAGGACTTACACTGGATCCCCCAACAGTAGAAGATATCGGTTGCGATATACTTGGATAAGGCAATGTTGAACTTGAAGTTGTATTAGGCTTGTTAGCGGTTGGCGGTACAACAGGGTTTGCATCTGTACTTGATGCGGTCAAAGGAGAAACTGCAGGAAAGTTTGCACTAAGAGGTGGTGTCGGAAGGATAGGGATAGAGGGCTTGTTTGCTATCAAACTAGGACGGTTTTCGGAAGCTAGTACAATAGATGGTACAGGAGGCAGATTCGATTGCTGAGCCAAAGCAGGGGAAGAGGTAGGTGCCAAATTAAGTGAACCGGCACTTGAAGGAAGCAGAGGAGAAGGGTTTTCAGGTAAATTTGCACTTGGTAAGCTAGAGGTTCCAATAGGCAAAGAGGGATTGAACCCAGGATATTGGATAGACTGCTGTAGAGGAGGCATTGATAGGCCAGGTGGTGGCCTCAGCAAAGATTGTTGGGGTAACTGAGGTAGCCCACTTGGAGGGAAATTATATCCCTGCCAATACATAGGCATAGGTAATCCACCACCAGCAACACTTGGAGGAGGGGGAGAAGGCCCCCATGGCCCTATATTTGCACCAGGTTGATACAAAGGCAAGCCACCTTGGAAATTTGCTCCTGGATGTCCCAACGGTGTTGTGTGTGAACCGAGATTGGGGGGAGGCCCGCTAACAGCTGATTGGAAGCTTCCAGATGTAGAAGGGGGCCTAGGATAGTGAGACTGCATGGAGTATGTGGAAGATATGAGAAAAAAGGTAACTAGCAAACAAAGACCTGAACAATTAAAAAGAATCTAGTGCTACCTTCTAAATAGTTCAGCTTACCTGAATGATTGCGGGATCATTGTTTATGGGTTGTGAAGTCTGAGCTGGTGGGGAAGATTTGACCTGTAGATCCTGCAATACAAAGAAACACTTGAGCATGTGGACAACATAACCAGGGCAGAATATATGCAAAAATGTACATGAACGCAGAAAGCAAAGGACCGCAAAGGAATCTTTAAAGAAAACAATTTGTGAAATGAACGTCAAGTACAAATATAGAAAGCAAAGGACCGCAAAGGAATCTTTAAAGAAAACAATTTGTGAAATGAACGTCAAGTACATATATGAACCGCCACCCTGACCAGGCCATTCTTTCACTCCCAATTACTGCAAGTGTCATCACAATCACTCTCCTTCACATGCGCATGACACAAAATCATAAGAAAAATAATATATGGTGGAACTTAAGTAGGAACATGGTAAGTACAGATTAGATTAATCCGAAACGCAGTTGTGCACAACACATTATTTCAGATGATCCACCAAAATGACCCAAAAAATAAAAACTGTGACCCCTAGTAGCTTTTTCAAACTCCAAACTAGATTAGTTACATATTATCCTCTGATCAACTCCGCCAGATTAAGCATCTTTTAAAATCAAAACCGGGCCCGGGGGCGGGGGGGTGGCGAAGGGGGGAAGGATAAGGACAGTTCCAAATTGAACCCAGCATGCCACAGCTCAAATATGCAACTTGACTGACTTTCCTAGCCAGTCTCAGGTAATTCAAAGGATATTACAAAAGTATAATTTACAATCATTTGAATTTCAGTTCAAAGTTCTCATTTACTTCGATACTTAAATGTCATTAGCATATTGGTTTGGTAGCTAAATCTTTTTAGAATATATTTCCTTCCTTTGGTAGCAATTTACGGTTTTAGAGAGAGTAATTATGTGCTTTAGTTGTCATTCTAATCACTTCCGGAAATTTTTGAGAGTTCAACAAAACAGTGGATCACTTCTTTGGTTCTTGAGAGTGGATCTCAAGAAAAACCTTGGGGCTCAAAGTTATTTGTTATTATTTATCTTTATATCTACAAAAAAGGCATATTTGGCTTGGGGCCTTGTGCCATGGATAAATCCAGGTCCATACTATGTATGAGTGCAAAAATTTTTTGCAGAAAAAAATATCAAAGCTGACACCAAAGGATCTTTGTTCAAAAGGATGCGATAAGATTCTAGTTGTTGCTCAGTCAGACACAGCAACCAATTCCAGAAGAGGTAGTTCAGATCTACTCCGTAACTTATTTTCTATACTTCTTCAAGATTCTCATCTGATGAAAATGCTTTATCGTCATCTAATATGTTGAGTAAGACAATCATTGTTGTGGGTTAACTACAATAAAGAAATCTTCTTCCTAGGAAAATAAACTAAACTAAAAATCAACAATGAAAGCTTCTCAACAAAGCAGACACATATAATGGTTTCAAGTTTTTATGAAACTACCTTAATATCACTTCCACGAAACAGAATGTAATCGTAAACTTTGTCACTCGGAGGAACTTGAGGACCATCCTTTTTCCGCCCTTCTGTACCAAATGATCTCACTGCAAAAGGAGAAATAATAATCAATTAACATTATACATGATTTAGTGCCTACATAAAGAACAAAAAATCTTGAAGAGATCTCATCAGAGAAGAGAAGCTTTAAAGAGCTAGAGTGCCTAATACTCATAATCTAAGGAAAAATTACTAATGCCCCTATAATAGTTACTAACATGACCCAATAATTAACATGAAAAACTAGCAGTTCAAATCAATGTCGCCCAATAAACCAGGAAAAGAAATTTATCCTATTGAACAACAGCTTGTCATGTACATGTCAGAAAGAAAAGATCAGTAACCACATGAAGATAGTTTCCCTCCTCAAATGGTATACAACTACTATATTCATCATATCAGGAAAACTAACAATGCAAAGAGAGTCATTTAATTTCAAACCATATCTTAAGGTGAAAAAACTTTTAACATATTGTCAATGTAAATTCCAACAATATCCAAGGGAAGTGAACAAATGACATCCCCACAAAGCAAGGCTTGATAAGCACTTCTAAAAATATGAGTGTAGTAACCCCATGTAGATCTACTTTTTTTCTCTCTGTTTTGTATGCTCAACCCCCCGGTAGAATGGAAAATCCAAGAGACAAATTCTTTTTACCAGAAAAGGAACGTATGAAAAGGTGGATCTCAATTGCCATGTATGGAACGAGGATTAAAAGGAAATGAAAAGCAAAATTGCTAAAAAGGAAATACATTGTTAAAACATGCATAATGTAATTATAACATATTATTGCACAACCCCAGCCAAAAATTGCATACATTTAGAATTAAATTCTTAATTACCCATTAACTTTTCCATGAAGCCAATTGTTTTACATTTAATTTCTCCCCTTTCTATATGCAACCAAAAAATAAACCCTCTGTTTTCGTTGTCGCTCCAAAAAATCCTAAATGAAAAATGTAACCTAAATTTACATTCTTCCAAATTCCAAAGAGCCACAAGTAACCTCCGTCGGTGCTCCGAGAAATCCATCATAAAAAAGTCGTAATTTCAAATCAAGATAAAAAGAATGCAATTCAACTAACGAAAGCAATTCATAAACAATTCAAAATTTCCCAATTTCAATTTAGGGGTAACAGTGAAAAGGTCACTAATGCATTAGGGAGAAAACCACAACAATTAAATCACCCTCAGAAATTTACTAACAATTGAAACAATAAATAAATAAATGAAATGGCCCTTCAATTAAAGCATCCATAGCAATTCACTAGCAATTAAAAATAAACGCCACAAGTAAAGCAACGTTAGCAATTAGCTAACAATTGAAACATAAAAAAAAAGAAATTATTAATTATTAACAAATAAAAATGAGAAAAAAAATACCGTTACGAAGACCGATACTGGACTCATCGGTGTTGATGTTGTACAAGACACCCTCGTACCTCATCTCGCTCTTCGATGTCAGGCTTATCAAGCTGCCGATGTACGAATCCGCCGACGCGCTCGATCCATAACTCTCCGCCGCCGCCATCGCCGTCGGGAAGAGAGAGAGGGACCGCCGGGGAGGGAGGAGGGAGTGGGTTGTAGGATTTTGTTTTGTTTGAGTTTTCTATTATCAAACTCTCAAAAGTAATAATTCTATGGGTAATATATTATTAACTCTCAAATGTAATTCTATGGGTATTTCTCTCGTAAAAATAGGACAATTCTGAACGCAATACACAAATCGCTAAAGATATCATAATATTTTAGGTATTATATTGTTAATTGTTTTCAATGGCCATTACAAGCTAAATGAAATAATAAAATTTTATGTTTTACGAGTT
>MKEJ01076081.1:0-10441 GCA_001753735.1 Embelia ribes
AAAACTGACGTCCCTGGGTTTATGGGAATTCGAGGCATGACAGGAACTTACTTGGAATGGTAATTCTATCTAGGCGCGTATGGATCTCTTCTACCGTGTAGTCTATCCTAGGAATTACCGAATTAATGAATCCAATAACTAAAAAGAAATTGAATTGGAATTGAACTTACCATATGCATACATATCGCATACACATTTAGGTTCAATTTTATCTTTTGTACAGATAAATTGACCATATGATTTTTGCTTTGCCTTTCTTGATATTGTACTGACACATACTTACACTTCGGGATGCAGCTATAGATGGATCTTTGGCTAGCATGGAGATTAGAAGTTGTAAAAGAAGCCTAATTTTAGCTAGGAATGACTTCTTTAAAAGCTTGTAGCTTTAAGTTTAATTTTGAGTTTTATTTGTTTATAAGAGTTTGTAATATTTAAATCTAGACCGTACTGTAATATTTATTACTTGTTATGCATTTATTGTGAGTAGTAAGGCTGTTAATATCTTATTTTATTAAATACCACTACTTCACCACTTTTAGCTTATGTTAGCTAAACAAATTACTTTTGTTTTAATCTAAAGATTTTTAACTTAAATTGCCATATAAGAAAAACCGACAAACAATAATAAGATAGATTTTCGCAACAATAGTAGATTAATTTTATTAACTATTAAGTTGCATTTTTCCGACAAAACATACTTTGGCAACTTAGTTTAGATTTATAGTTCAAATAAAATAAAATGGTTCTAGACCTTGGATAATTATGATTTTCAAATTAAATAGTTTAAATAGAAAATATCTGTTTTGTTACAATTAAAGTTTTATAAAAACTTCAAATCTCATAAAAAGAAAGCTTACAAGGAAAAAAAATAGATTTGAACATGCTTTTCACAATAAAAATGGCAAATAAGAAAGTATCGGTATCAATCGGAAAATAAAAAGGAAGTTTTTTTTACTAAACTTGGATTTTGGTTACTTTGTTTCTTTTCTTTTATAAATAAGTTCACGTTCCCGGGTTTATGGGAATTTGGGACGTGACATATACCATAATATTGTCGTATGAATATTCATGAATTATATGTATTATTTTTCAATAATAGCATATGATATGATCGGAGATTATTCCCGTGGCATTGATATGTTATTTCATTCATTATATCATGATATCGTGGTATTTTCATAGTATTAATAATGTATCATTAACATTATTATCGTGGAGCATATCGTAGCATGATAATATTACTTACACTCATCATATCATAATTCATAGTTGTCGAATCGAAGTCAGAGGTATTCGTGATATTCGTGGACCTTTTGCGATAAATTATATAGAACAACATAGTTGTTCTATTTGTGGATATTTCTTAGTTTTTTGGGGATATAAAGGTATGCCTGTTATAGAATAAAAGCATAACCATTCATAGAATCTGAAAGGCATGAATATCATGAATTTGTTGTTTCGTGGCATTATTTCGTGACATTGGAATAAATAGGAAATTGAGTCATTTTCTATTTATTTTTGGGACACATGATATCGACTTTATAAAATTTATAGAAATCAATTGAGGTCTTATAAACTCGCCATAAAAGGTGGGAAACTAGATATGGGATACATTCATTGCTCGTATCATACTCGGTGGTGGATCAATGAAGGATAGATCTCATCGCACTTGGTGGTAGACCTTAGCATTTTCAAGAATTCATAGAGATACTAGTCCCACTATTAGTTGTTGTCGTGGTCGTTGTTCTAGTCGTAATCGTGGTCTTAACATTCGTTGATCACATGAACTCAGTATTATACATGACCATACATGTTATATTCGTAGCTTATTCATGTGATCATTTACTTATTTCTATAGTATATTCTTACTTTATTTTATTGTAGTATATACATGTTTACCGAGACTCCATAGCCTCATATTTCATTGTTGATTGGTCATCTGACCCGTTTACTTTTTTCCTTTCCCTATATCAATATTATATTGTATACAAGTTCAGAGGCAAGGAACGGACATGCTTAGGCATGGATTTTAAGATGGCCAGTAGCATTTTGTAGTTGTAGACTATTTGTACATGTATTTTGTTATCGGAGAATGTAGCAAAGTCGTGTATGTACACTTATTTTTTCAAGCATTTAGCTTGAGTTTTCTTTTGTTTATTGTTAGCGCAGGCCTTTCTACTTTTCATTTTCCCTGTGTATATATATGTAGACTACGAATGGACTGCAGTTGCCACCATAGGTGCTATAGTTATTGTTTTTGACTATATGTATATATATTAGACTTTGTTGTATAGGGGGATTGTGAGAATATGAATGGATTATTGTACATATTTTCATATCCGTTATCGTTGTTTATTGATTTCAGGTTTGATTTATTTTCTTGTCACAATCAACATCTTACATCCTCGAGTTTTTTATGGGAAAATTTGGGGTATGACAGCAGGTCCTTAAAAGTTTGAGAATAAGACTACCAAACATAGCCTCTAGTCATACAAAGTGCAACCGATCAATGCATAATTAATCAAATAAACTTTGTCATTGTTTCTTTTCTTGCAGCTTCTTTGTGGATGGGACTAAAATTAGATAGTCAAGAACCATGAATTGATGGGCAGAACTTCCCAAAAAATATCACAACCCAAAGTAGGAAATGACATCGGCCATATATTATAGCCAAAGACTAAAATGTGCGTAAGGTTTTAAATATTAGTTGCGGCTACTATAACAGTTGCAGTTGCGATTGCGGTATAACGGTTTCAGGGTGTAACGGTCGTAACATAACGGTTGTGGAAATTGGAGCAACAATTTTTTTTAACTGTGTTGGACTCTTCTAAATTGCATTATCACGCTCTATTTATGTCACGAGATAACATTTTTAATAGTTTCATTAAGTTTTTATGTCACGCCCTGCAGTCCGTGACCCGAGGTATTGAGATCTAAAATAGAAAAAGAACAAAAAATAAAGAAATAAAAGAACATTTACGCCAATCACATCGTATCTAACTGCCACTGTAGGACGATCCTACTCACGTGCTACAACATCAACCACATCAACAATAGCGAAAACGTAAAACTGCTCTAAAAAGAAAGGATAAAAGTCAACGCCTCCATAAAAATGTATAACATGGTAAACCAAACTGTTGACTAATACAACATTGCAAATTGTATGATCGCAAAAAAGTAAAAGATAAATGAAGGTATACATATATTCTCTGCCTCGGGTAAGAGCAAGAATATATCTATATTTTTTCCGTTACATCCACTACACTACTATAACCTCGCTATCATAGTACACTAAAACATCAAAATGAAAGACATAAATACAAAGCGCTAAATATGTATAACTACAGCAGAAGTATCTATACATGATCAGAGCCCGCCTCCACACATATAAAGCCACATATATAAATAGGAAGAAAATGGAAAAAATATAATGGTTAGCCAAGTAACTCCACTATAAAAGAGAGACTAGGCTATATGTACATGAATAAAACATATATCAACATATGTGGATAAATCATAAACATGAATGTGATTATGATCATATGTGCCACACTTGCCCACACACTACACACGCCACTCCCACACCACACTATACATTTTAGGACCAATATTACTACACTTTTATAAACACTAAGATTCGCCATCCACTATATGACAAAATCAAAGTCTTCATTAACCTGACACCCACGCTATGATAAGGCCAATGATAATATCCCAGATTTGGTTTCTCAACTTTCACTGTAACACTGTATGATCTCATTGTTTTCCATGCATTTTTATAAGTTTGATACTTTGGGTCCTAATATTTGAAAGAAAATACTCACGCCCACAACTTTCTTTCAAAAACCACACTTTCACAACCTACTCTTACATAATGCATTAACTACACAATTAACATGTTATATCAATTTAAACAACACTTGAACATGTTAATGAAATGCCACTCAATAAATCTGAATAATTACAAATCTTCACATTATAAGAAAATCCATGTTCTTACTATACTAATAACTATGCCTACTCGCTTGCATAATTCATGCCTACTTTATGCCTAAGTGACGTATCAATTCATATCAATTTATAGCATATGTACTACTCCTAGAAGATGTTTCTATCATGTCTAGTTCAATTTTGCTAATAAACACATCCAAACAAATCATGACATATACATATGATAAAAATAATCTATTTTATCTTAAAGTTCGTTGACTACTATACCTAGAAATGTATTAGGAGACCTCACGAGACTTCCTATGCAAAAGAACCAAATTTGCCCCTTCTTCACCCATCGATTAGATGTAGAAAATGAAATCAAATCGTTAAATATCGAGATATAAAGATATTCTACTCATTACGATGAACAAGAATATCAAAGAAAATTTCACGTACATCAAGTGCACAGAAACTAATAAATAGTAAATGAATGAAATAGAAGTCGAGACTTACCTCAAAAGATTCTCTATGCAATAAGGAAGCAAAATATTAACTTTACATCAACATACACTCACTCTAGCTAGATCAAATCACTTCTTAAAGCTCAAAACTCCTTTGTCACCAGCACACACCCTCTTTCTCTCTAGCTTTCCACACATAATAGAAGGAATGAGGTACATGTTGAGCCCCTAAGACCTTAAAGTGATGAGAAACAATAACTTTTCATGACACTAAGAGATCCAGAACCTTGGAGTAGGCTATCCGGAACTTGTCCGCAGCCGAACATCCTCCAGACTACCCTCCGGACATAGGAAAAATAAGTTAGAAAAATGTAATATTTTGGCTTCAAGACAACCACTTTGGACACTTTTATTCGGAACCTATCTGGAGTCTCAACTCTCCGGACACTCCACGGAACACTCTGTTTGGCTAACTACTCTTGTTGACTTTAAAATCTAAATTGTATTATAAAAATGTTATTTAATCTATCATCCTCATACACTCTACTCATATACTCAATATGCATACAATATACACCCTTTATATATACTAAATGTATATGAAATATGTATACATCCCCACTACTCTACCTTGCTACAAAAATTAATATGATACAATACTACATATTATCATATTAATAAACAACAATATAATTAAGCAATTTCTGGGACGTTACATCCTCCCCCACATTAGGAAATTTTGTCTCTGAAATTCTTTCTTACTACTCAAAAAGAAAAGACATACTGGAATTGACGAATAACTCCTGATGAGTCATTCGCATTGCCTCTTCATATTCCCAAGTCATCTCCTTACTCAAGCCACTCTTCCTCAACACCTTCACTAGTCACATAAACTTTCGTCTTAACACTTGTTTCTTCTTCTACATGTAAATCATCGAAATTCATTACATGCGAAGGGTCCTAAATATACTTCCTTAACTTCAAAACATGGAAGACGGGATGAAACGACCAATATACCTCAGCTACTTCCCCTACCACTTCAAAACATGGAAGACGGTAACGCAAGTCTATAAGCTACTTCCCCTACCACTTCGAGAATTAAGAAACGACCAATTTACCTCAGCAATAATTTCCCTTTCTTTCCAAACCTCATAATCTCCTTCTTTGGAGATACCTTCAAAAATATATGTTCACCCACTTCAAACGACAAAGGACGTCGTCTTATGTCTACATAACCCTTGAAATGACTACGTGTCGTTTCCAACTCTTATTTTATCATTTGGACATTACAAGTCATCTTTTATACTATTTCTAGTCCACGCTAGGCATCGTCAACAACTTCTATCCAACAAATAGGAGAATTACATGGACACCCATATAAAACTTCGAATGGAGCCATCTCTATTCTCGAATGATAGTTGTTATTATATGCTAACTCTATCAAACTCACATAATCTTCCGATCCACCTCCAAAATCTAGGACACATGCTCAAAGCATGCCCTCAAGTGTTTGTATCATCCCGCTCAGACTACCCATTGGTATGTGGATGGAATGCTATACTCATCGAAAGGTTAGTCCCCAAAGCCTTCTGGAGACTTGACCAAAACCGCGAAACAAATTGAGGATCTCAATTCGACATGATCAATACTAGAGCCCCGTGCAAACAAATAATCTCATCGATGTACATCCTACAAAGCTTCTCAACTGAGTCAGCAGTACACATTAGTATAAAATGAGCAGACTTCGTCAAGCAATCTACAATCACCAAAATCGCATCGCAAACACGTCTTGACTTTAGTAATCCTACCATTAAATCCATCTAACACATTTCCACTTCCACTCAAGAATAGGCAAAGGCTGCTACAACTCACTAGGATGCTTGTGTTCAGCCTTCACTTGCTGATACGTCAAACATCCCAAAACAAACTCCACTACATCTTTCTTCATACCGAGCCACCAAAAGTGACAAGACATGACATTATACATTTTCGTACTACCCGAATGAATTGCCAAATGTGAATGATGGGATTCTCGAAGAACCTCATCTCGAATCGAATCAGGCACATATAAATAACCCTGCAATCACAATCCACATCATCATAAATTCCCCACCTATCAAGATCATGCTCAGAAAGAATATGAACACGATACACATCAGATTCGTTATCAACGCTTTGTGCATGTGAGTAAACAATGTAGATTGTACCTTGATCGTAAACGACGCCACACCTCTATTCTCCACTTCCACTACTTCCAAACCAAATCATTCAACATGCTCAACATCTCTCATTCGGTCATGGCAAGAAAAGAAAGAGTACATCAAGTCTTACGGCTGAATGCATCTGCTACCACATTAGACTTCCCCGGATGATACGCTATATCAAAATTTTACTGATATAAGTACTCCATCCACCTTCTTTGATGAATTTTCAAATCACATTGGGTAAAGATTTACTTAAAAGATTTATTATCAGAGAAAACTTCAAATTTATCGCCATAGAGATAGTGTTGCCAATACTTCAATGCGAACATTACCGTACCAAGTTTAAGATCATGCGTCGGATAGTTCTTCTTATGAATTTTCAACTGCCTTGGCATATAAGCCACGACTTTCCCAAGTTGCATCAACACACAACCCAACTCTTCTTTTGATGCATCGCAATACACCGAGGAGGTAAGCCCTCACTCCAGAATGATAAGAATAGGAGCCGAGGTTAGCAATTCTTTGAGTCGAAGAAAAGACTATTCGTACTTCGAATTTCATCCTTACGAGTAAGCTTCATCATTAGGGCCACCAAACGAGAAAATTCCTTAACAAAATGACGATAATACCCAGCTAACCCCACAAATTACAAATTTTGAATACCAACCTTGGATGTTCCCAATTGGTTATAGCCTCGATCTTCAATGGATCCACAACAACTCCCCTCTCCGAAACAATATGATCAAGAAATCGTACTTTACACAGCCAAAACTCGCACTTGGAATACTTCACATAGAGCTTATGCTCCCGAAATATAGATAGAAAAACACATAGATGTTCTCAATGAGCCTCTTTTGTAAGCAAATAAATAGGAATATCATCAATGAAGACAACAATGAAACGACCAAGGAATGGTCAAAAATCAAATCTATGAAAGCCACTACAACATTTGTAAGACCAAATGGCATCAAGAGAAATTCATAGTGCCCATATCGAGTTCGGAATACAATCTTCTCAATATCCTCTGTCCACACCCATAATTGATGATAACTCGAATGCATATCAATTTTGGAAAAGAAATTAGAACCCCAAAGTTGATCAAAGTAATAATAAATACGTGGTAAAGGGTACTTATTCTTTATCATCATGTGATTCAATTTGCGATAATCAATGTACATGCGCATTGATCAATCCTTCTTCGGAACGAACAATACTGGAGCACCTCAAGGAGAAGCACTCGGCTTGATAAACCCACTCAATTGCAAACCATCAATTTGTACCCGAAGCTCCTCAAACTTCATTAGAGCTAAACGATACAGTGCAATTACAATAGGCTTTGTCCCCGGTATCAAATCAATAGTGAACTTGACTCGCGCTTAAGTGGTAATCTACTTAAGTCATTAGGGAAAACATCAAGAAATTCGTATACTATTGGCAACAACTCCATTCTCGCAACCACTTCTCCATGACAGATAAGCTAGACATCATAATAGAAAGACTAATCAATGCACAACGAGTAAAAAGAATTGTATGATCATGCTCCCTATGGAAAACAACATTGACTCCTTCAGGAGTCTTCACTAAAATTCTATACCTCTAGTAATCAATAATGGCATGAAAGCTTGTCAACCAATCTATACCTAGAATAATATAAAAACCTAACATGCCAAATACTATGAAATCATATGTGAAAATATGATCCGCTATAAGATTCCCGGCAAATGCAATCAATTTGATAAGTATTATCCCCCGGAGTATCAACATACATGGGAGAATTCAAACGCTCCATAGGCAATTCCAACATCAATGCAAAATGTAATGAAATGAATGAACGTGATGTACCGGTATCAAATAAAACATGTGCCTATAAAGAGAGAAAATATATGATACCTCTAACAACGGGTGGCTCAATAGCATCTGGAGCCTAAGGCATTTGATGAATAGCATAAGTACGGAACTGCAAAGACTGACCCTGTTAAAATCTGCCCCACCCAATGCTACCCTAATATCCACCTCAAGTTACACCCTGCTCTGCGTGGAAGATACAAAAGGAACAGTCGGTAGTGCCCTAGGAGCCACACTAGAAGATGAAGGCTACTACTAAGGAATAGCAGGAACAATAAAACCATCAGGGCAATGTGACTATATATACCCCCTCTGGCCATATTGAAGACAAATCGCTATAGGACATTCTTTTGCAAAATGATCCTCCGATCCACATATCCGACTCCCCACTGAAAAAGTATACTCCCAAGACATATAACCCTGACGGCCACAATGAAAGTACTTCGGATCCCGCGGAAATGAGCCAGTAGACATAGGAGTAGGCCGAGGACGCCTTTGAGAAAAAGAAGGAAAGTCACCCCATGATCTCTTCCTACCACCAATCCCACTAACACTAGAACTAAAACTATCCCACCACCACCAAAACAACCAACACGCATCACTGAACCCGTATCAGAGCCTGAAACAGAGTGAGGATGAGAAACCAAAGATGGACCAAAAGGTTTAGAAGAATGAGAAGCCTTTGATTGCTGCTCGCTCACCAAGTTGTGCTCTACCTCCATAGCCGCATCAATACACTCTTTAAAAGTGCTCGAATGACCTACCATCATATAAGTTTAAATGGACGGACACAACCCACTCTTGAAATGATAACAACGTAGCTTCTTTGTTGCCACCATCTCCAGCACATATCGAGTTAAGTCAGTGAATAATATATGATATTCTTGCACCAATGAACTTCCTTGGACTAGATTCACAAATTCATCTTTCTTCTTTTTGCGGAACATCTCGGGGAAAATTTCCTACAAGAATAGCTCTAGAAAAGTAAGCCAAGTATTGCCATTCAAACCATTCACTTCCTCTTTACTTTGCAAACAACGAACCGCTTTGACCCTCAAATATAATGGCTTCATTGCCATTCGTAAGTCATTATCAACCATGTGAAGTCCATTATCCAATCTTTAGTAAGAATAGCCTCGCCATCTCCCGAGAAAGTCGGTGGATTCATTGTGCGAAATATCTTTTGAACCAAAAATGCACTAGTCTCAACACTTTCCCCACTTTTCCTCCGACCTTGAGCAACCCGATTCAAGGTCGCTTCCAATGCCAGCAATATTCTCGAAAACTTTCCCTCCTACTTATGTGGTTGAACTTGAGGTTGAGCCAAGGAAACCCTTCCTCAGAGTTTACCAAATTCTCTCCGATACTTGTCATATCCTCTAAATCGGGAATATCCTCCCTTATCCAAATTTCTGCCTCTCGTTGCTCCACATTCCATGCATGAGTGTATATAGGATGCACCTCTTCTACAACTTCTTCCGTAACATGATCCCCTACTCGACCAACTAGTTCGTGAGTGGTCATTCCACATCCTCCGCGTCTACCTTTAACTCTACCGCCTCTTACCATTGCTAAGCTTCATAACAAGGACAACGAATAAAAAAACATATTAGGAAAACCAAAATGCCCGGTAGTATTAATCCAACTCAACTATCATGCATTAACTATGCTAGTGCATGCCATACTATGAAAGAAATAATATATACATATAACGCATAGTACACTCTCGACTCCCCGCTACAATACTTACCTGCAACTACCAAGATTTATATAATCCGGTTAGCTCTGATACCAAACATGTTATGCCCCGCAATCCATGTCACGCCCCAAAATCCGTGCCCTAGGGACATGATCCTGTAAATAGTAATAATGATAGTAATGGTAACTACATCTACCCATCATCTCATGATACATCAACAACAACATCATCACTCTACCATAATAATAAATGACATGGCCAAATAATAATGATACATCATTTGATACCAAAATAAA